>JACEII010000022.1:1295115-1367263 GCA_014332785.1 Antheraea mylitta | reverse complement strand
CTACTGATCCGATTTGGAAAATTCTTTCAGTGTTATATAGCTCTTTTATCGAGGATCTACATCATAAAATCATCGCGATAAGACCAATAGAAGCGGAGCACCAATGTAGAATATTTCAAAATCGTTTTTTTTTTGCTCTTGAGAGCTTTCGCTGCGTGTTAGCCCAAAGTAACTATTCCACGTGAACGAAATCGCGAGCAGAGGCTAGTGTTATTATAAATTGTTTTAAGAATTGAAATACTGCTACAGTTAAAACTAGTTTTCGTTCAAATTATAGTCATTTTAATATAAATTGTATAGTAGAGAATTTTTTTTGGCTATTATTTCACGTTTATTATTGATAACGTGCTATATTGAATATTCCTACCTCAGTAACCTTTCTGATCCTTCGCCGCTATTACATACTTAAATAATAACAAACAGGGTTTCGCGGGGACGATAATTACTCCAGCCTTATACATTCTAACGCAAAAAAAACACAATAGACTCTGGCCAAGCGACCCTTTTTTTCTCTTCGACCTGTCATGTCACTATATAAGTATATTTTGAAAAATAACAATTCTACAACTCCAAATGGAAATAGCAGTAATATCTTTATTTAACAAAATATATAATTTTGATATAACAAATAATTTTTCTTTTCAAATGAAAAATATCAGTGATGCATGAAATATACCACGTCCTTAACTGATGTAATGTATAAAAAAATATACATGGGGAAGACTTCGGAACTGCGGAATCGAAATAATTAGTTTATTAAAGACTTTCCTCCTTTCCTCTCGCCTCCCCCATTTCCCCAAACATAGGCTGGCAACGCACTTTCGACTCCTCTGGTGTTGTTAGTGTCTATGGACGGTTGCGATCACTTACCATCAGATGACCTGCCTGTTCATTTGCCTCCTATGATATAAAAAAAGATTCATTCAATTATAAATAAGGATATTTTAAGTATCGTTTCAATTGTATTAATTTTGAACACGGACATTTGTCAAGAGATGATCAATAAAAATTTATTGAAGTCACCAAAAACATATACAGATGCGATGTAATAATCAACAGAAGATGTAAATTAGACTTTAAATGCATGTCAATGAAGCAACATTATCCAACATCCGTGAGAAAGCGTAAACTAAAAAAAACATGTTCATTGTGGCAATTTCAATGATTAATTAAATTGATTGACATGGTTATTCGTTCCGCGATGGCGGGTCTCCACAATTTCCTTTCGGTGGCACCTGGCCTCGACTTTCCTTTCTGATCGATTACATTGCACAGTCACTTCACTTAATTGGGTACCTTCCTAATTTGTTATGGCCGATCTGAACCTTCGGATGCAGAGGAATTTAAACCGATTACGAACCCCTTTATACGCATGTCGATTCCTTTCGATGGCCCTTAGTTAAATTTTACGATAAATTAATTATCTTATCCTATTAACTGATATAAATAACTTTAATTAAGGTATTCCCATGCTTTTTTTATCGGAGTTAAATATTTTTTACAGTTTATTTCTCGATATAGGAAATGAGAAATTACTTCATTATTTTGATCATTGACGGTAGCAACTTCATCGAGTTAATATATATTCTCCAAATAAATTTAATTTGATATATCTAATCAGTTGAAACTTTCTACAAAGGTTGTATTCCCAAATGGATCTATTAACCAAACTGGTTCAGGGATTAATGGTTCAATATAAACATAATTAAAGTTTGGAAAAGACCCCGGATCGATCGACGCTCCGTTAATTCGAGTCATTCCACAAAAACGTAAGTGACTTAGTTTAAGATTATGTTGATCCATATCAGTGTCATTAAAATGATTCTTTAAAGGTAATTAAATACGGACGACATTTGGGACGATATATTTTGATTAAAATATATTATATAGTTATTATCTAAAGCCAGAAAAGAAAGTATAAAAAGTAAAAATTTTAAATCTATTACACTACTAATTATAACATTAGTACTTTCGTCGGGCCGTGGACACTCCGGCATGGGATATTGTGGAATACAACCTAAAAATGGCCATACAGAATGGAAATGCAAGCGCTATAAAAACAATAACGTCATTAAACCAAAAATAGTTCTTAGGTGGTAGGTAGGTGGTAGGTGGTAGGTGGTTAATAGGTGGTAGAGCCCCGCTGAAGCTATTTTTGGTTTCAGCATGAATGGGTCGGCTCCCCCGGAGTAGTACCACCCCTCTCACAGATAACCGACGTGAAATAACAGTGCTTGCATTGTTGTGTTTCGTTCGGTCAGTGAGAGAGCCGGAGACCCACGTCCCTTCCTCTTTCCTGCTTTCCCTTTCTTTCCCCTCCCCCCTTCTCCCATATACAGGCTGGCAACGCAGTTTGCGACATCCCTGATGTCGCTAGTGTCTATGGATGGTGATCACTTAACATCACGTGACCCACCAGTTCGTTTGCATCCTTTGATATAAAAAAAAATAATAATAATTGAACAGTTAATATTTAATAAATTACTAATAAAAAAAAAAACAATAGGCTCACGGATACGATTTTTACGTATACAAAATACTACATGTAACCAAAAAAAGGTGCGGACCAGAGTCTGCAGAATAGAATAAAAAAACATTAGTACTTTATTATACTTATTTATTTATTTACAAGAGTTGCTTTGTTTGCGCTGTGAAGTGAATTTTATGCATACAAATGTCCAAGGTTATGTTCTATAACAGAATCGTCTTCTATGTAAAATTTCATTCAAATCCGTCAAGCGTTTTGTACGTTTTTAATAGACAAACATACAGCCATGTAGTACCACATTATTACTACCGCTGATTATTGAGCTGAGCGGGCCTGGCTGCTGTTATCCTGCCTTGAAAATATAAAAAATGACAAATTATAGGTATACCTAATCTTTCTTCGTCATGAACCACTTTATCTACTGATGAAAACTGCATGACTGCTTGAAATCCGTTCAGTAGTTTTTGAATTTATCGCGAACAGGTAGACAAATGTGGCAGAAATTTTCTTTTCGAATATGTACTGATTAATATGTACGTATTTATTTATGTTTACAAAATAACTTCTATTATGCCGTATGTATTTTGCATCTAATGTTTCAAACGTGCTTTGTTTCAATAAGAAGGATTAAGTTAATATGATTAAGAAGCAGTCGCACGAAGGAGACAAACTTAGTCTGCGCATATCAAAGTATACTGTATCTTTATACTATTTTTTTTTAGTTTATTGGTTCACGAAACTGACTACAATACAATTACATACATAAGCTTCTTTTTTTTCTCGCACTGACTACGCTATTGGCCTGATAAGGCATTTACAGCTTCACCGGATTACAACATACATAAGGATGAACAGTATTGTAAGGCCATGTGATAATTGCAGTCCTCTAGATGTAGACACAGCATGCACTGTTTAAAAGATAACCAGTAGACGTTCAATCTATGCATTGTATAGAATTACATCCGAGTGATTTTTCTATGAAATATTATAAAACTCGAACCGAATTTTAAATTGGTACAAAATATTATTACGGCATGATATATACTTTCTACTTAAATATATTCAAATGTTGTATGTGTAAAATATGAAAACCATAAAAAAACACTAAAAACCTTATGAATGGCAAAATTCGAACTTCGTCCTTCGGTGTATAAAAACTAGAAATAAAAAAAAATAATCATGTTATATAACCATTAAAATTGGATTAAGCTCATTCTTAAATATAACGACTCAATTATATCATATGAGTCACAAGTTATATTAAAAAAACACATCAATTATATAAAATCTTAATAGCTTGTACCTGCTTACATTTAATAGGTACTGGGTAACAAAATAAAACCAGTTTCAAATATAGAACGAATTCGAAACGTGGCAACCTAATTTCGAATTGAAATGGCAAATGTCAAATTCAAATAACATAATGACAAAATGGGCGCGCTACAGATCGACAATCAGTACCGGTAGTTCAGTGGAACGGGTGTGGTGGGTCACGAGTCACGACATTATCTCCTCACTGCTGCACCCTTGAGCACGAGCAAGCCTGCTTCGTTGTCCGGTAAATGGTGAAAGGATACAAATGATCGCTGATAACATATCGATATTGTACAACATTGAGCGAATACTAAGTACAAAATCGATTAAATATTTTATTTAACATTTAGAGTAGTAATTACTTAATTAATTGCTCTTTATATTTGTAACCCAAGTTGAAACCCCATTCGGATAATTATTTTGCGAAATATTTTTTTATTAAATAGAGCATAAATGAAATAAATGACATCAATGATATTATAACTAAAAAAACTTTAGATACGTTACCTACATGATATTGTGACAAAACAAATAGCACACGATAACGCACACATACGTAAAGTAATATTGTAACGCCACACTGTTAAAACAAAATGTGGAAGTAAGATGGCATATTCTGAATATCGGTGGCGAAAAAGAAATAGTTAGTTGTTTCTTAGATACGAGCGGATTGACAGCCAGCCATAATAAATAAGCTAGCTAGCCAAGTTTTAACAAGCCGCTGTCGAATCGCTTATGACGTATTTACAGCTTTTTAGTAATAATATCATCGGTTGACATAGCTTGTATATAAAAAAATGAAAGTCTTGCCAATATTAACTAGAAATTCCCTTTTAACTACTAAACTAGGTACAAGTAAATTGACATTTGTTACATATTTCAATAGTGCAGTGATTTATAGAGGCCGTAACTCTTTGTCTAAAGGCATTGTATTGGCCAAGCCCGGCGCAACCAGAATACTAACGATCTATGAAATGTGCTCATGACATGGACACTTGAATGTCCCCTCTAAAGATCATATTACGTAGCGTTAAAACAATAAAACAGCTGAATTAATCATCTTTATAAACTGATGCGTTAACTTAAATTATCTCAAGATTTATTAATGGAATATGCGCATTTTCCAAGCACCCATATAAAAATTGTCTGAATATTTAACTACGATTAATACAAAATTAGAATTCTTGGATATATTAAGCTTTCAAATATTACATAGTTTATTTTGAATACACATTTAATGATCAAAAACAATCATCCAGTATTTTTTAGTATATATAACTTCAAAACTGCACCATTTTCTTAAGACATATTAAATAAATACGCTAATGTCAGTTAATTTACATCTAACATTAAGATATTCCATTGACCTTCATAAAACAGAAATCCTTTGGATGATTCATGTAATTTAAATTAATTAAAAAATATAATATATACAAATTAACCTCGGAATCAACATTCTTATTAGTATGGTTATCCGACATATAATTTATGTTAACAGTATAGCATTTAACTTAAATATAATTTATAAATTTATTAATAATTAATTTATATTATTATTAATAATTTATAAATTTATTATATTAAGACAAAGATGAGACGAAATTTAAAAAACAAATAAAACGAATGTGGATATTATTTCCATTTTCTATTTACTTATAGACACGTAATCGAGAAAATGGATGGCAATTGCCTGCATTCGAGTCACGAAACGATCTAAGCAGGCAAAACGATAATTTACTATTGCAATCGTGGTGGGCAGGTGTTGTGTGAAATATATGCTGTATACACGAACGGAAATTTATACTTCGTTTACCTCTTGTCTTGTCTGTTGGAAGTTAATGGAGTTGAAAGATAAAAGAACCACTGGTGTCGACGAAAGATAGAGAAAATACTACACCGTTAAAAAAGATGAGATTAAATATATGGAAGGTAATGATAAAAATAACTATAAACAAGAATTGCCTAAACAGATGATGCATCCAATCTGAAGTGCTGCGGTTACATACGTTTGGCAATTAACATTTATTTTTATAGATTATGTTAAACCAGAAATTTTGAAGGACGATATCACGCCCTAATAATAAAAAAAACCTTGACAAATAATACACCTAAACCTTCCTCATGAATCACTTTATCTATTGGTGAAAGCCACATGCAAATCCGATCAGTAGTTTTTGATTTTATCACGAACAGACAGACAGATATGACTTTGTTTTATACTATATAATGATAATGATTACTAGAAAGAAAGAAAGATATTTCTAGTATATAGTGATTACTAATTATGTAGTGTATTATATAATTTTTATTGAAGCTATTACTGGCTTCCGTATGAATGGGTCGGTTCGCCCGGGGTAATACCACGCAACACACTGAAACACCGACGTGAAGTAACAGTGCTTGCATTGTTCCGTTTCGTTCGATTAGTGAGAGCGCCGGAGGCCCACCTCTGCTCACCTTACTCCTCTCCTCTCCCCTTCCTCCCGTCTACATCCCCCAACACAGGCTGGCAACGCACTTGCGACTCCTCTGGTGTTGCAAGTGTATATAGACGGTAACATCAGGTGACTCGTCTGTTCGTTTGTCTCCTATGATAATATATATATATATATAATCGGCGATATTTCATAGATATCATGGTATTTTCAGTATCTTTATTTAATTACTAGTTGCCCCCGCGAACTTCATTTCGCGTTAATATGATTTTTTTCTTAGCCTATTTTTTTGTAGATATATACCTACATGTGGTACATTTTGCTATGCTACCCCATAAAGACTGTTTACTTTTCTAAACTGATAAAGCGAAATTTTTAAAGAAAACTTGCGTTAACTTAAAAATGTGATAAATAAACATCGTAATTACGGATGTGTTCAAGTTTCTAATAGCAATTTGAAGCCGCGTTCACAATTACAGAAAAAGAAAACTGATTTGTAGGTTTTTCCGTGCAATTTTTCTAATTTTTCTTTCCATAAAAACCTTTCTCAGCGTTCAAGGAATAAATCAAATTAAAAACTACTCGAATTGTACCAAGTCTTCGAGTTTTCCGCTTAGAAATATGTATTTCGCGATTCATTTATATTTATATAGATTATTCAGGAAGACAGTAAGAAGACATAATAGTATATGTATCTATAAATAACTGTAAGGTATGTAACATTTCTCTACGATAAATCTTTTGTAAGTGGAATGTTGAATAATAAAGAATAATGTAGAATTATACGTATCAATTTGAATATGTTTTAATTGTTATTCAACAGGAACTATTATATTCTAACCGGCTCAGCCTTAACACAATTTATTAGTTAGCTACAGTCCACGGACATCTCTGCATTTTATTTCATAAGGTGCATTTTTAATACTATTTAGCAGTTAAGCAAGATAGATTAAAAAAATATTTTTTCGCATACACTACTCAACTTTATTTCATAAACTTCGTCTTTACCGGTCTAGTAGGACTTCATACTGCCGTTATATTAACGCTGGAAAGCGCTAATATACTTTGCTAAATCACGCTAAGTGAAGTTATAGTACAAGTCATAAGCGAATAACAAAATAGGATATGCCTATTTTTAAAAGAAAATGGTGGTGTACTTATTCAATATTACATTTTAAAACATATCATATTTACAGTCTAGAAGTATTCTAGTACTTTTATAATTTCAATAAATTAATCACTTTAATTTTTTTTTTTTTCAGTGTAAAATTGCACGTGGTAGCGCGCGGTACTGGACACTACTTCTTTAGTTTTTATATGTGCGCGGAGCCTTTTTTTTTTACAAATAAAATTTACCGAAGTTACTCCTTATACTTTCAGCAATCTGCAAGTGAAAGTGTCGTCAAAATCAGTCCAAACGTTTCGATAATTAGTCAGAACAAACAAATAAAGAGGTATTGAAAAAGGGATACTGACATGTCAAAAATGATAAAAGTCCCTTAAAAAATGAAGAAAAAAGGGATTTTTTTAGAAAGTTGGATTTTTATTATAACTATTGTATATACTTTTTTATATTAATTTAATAGAAAGCTATGATTTGATATTACAAACAGACAATTTAATTTAATTTACTGCTATACCTTATTAAACGTAGAAATATTGTTTCAATCTGCACAATGTTAATAGGTGAGATGATTAATTGTAAGTACTTTATTACTAAAAATTGTGAATTTACAAACGAAAGATATTTTTTAATTGCAATTTTGTTATGAATTTTGTCGTTATTATTTTTTTTTATATTAACCGAATATAGACTCATGAATCTCCTCGCTCATCCCTTAGACCGCACACGACGTTGAAACTAAACAAATTTAATACGAGAGAGATCGTTGGCGGTACTTTAGGCGTGGCTCGTTCAAACTAGTCCGCAGTCGCTGGTTCAATCAGACGTTCTATTTTAATATTCTTGTGAAAGGATGTTTTGAAATTCTATTACATTCGAACTGGATCAATTAAGAGTATGTTAATCACCGCAGGTAATAAATATGTATGTTTATAGAACCAACTTGCGTTACTTGAATACATTCTAATCATAATTAGATTAGTAATAAATTAAGTGAATGTTGATTAAAAGTTGTTTCTCGTTCATTTATTAAGTTTCTCGTACAAAACATGAGAACCATTCTCATTACCACATTACGAAATTTTATTTGGTAGCTAGTTGTTGCTCCCGGTTTCGTTCTAGAGGCTAAATAGAGAAGTCTCGTATTTATCACATGAGCGATTTTATGCGAAACGCATATTTATTGGTGTTTAATTAACATAATACAAATAGGCTTGGAATTAAAGGGTCGCTTTAAAATCTCATTGTCATATAAAACAATATCACTAGACGCTTACCGATAAATTGTATGCAAATACACTGTTACGTGGAAACGATTTGCGCGCCATCTTTTGTTTAAAGATTGCATTAACTCAAAAACCCCAGTAAGTCTGAAATGATTTTGATGAGATTTTTAATGGTTCACAGACAATATTATATGTGCTGTAAATACTTACCCTTTTCCAGTTTAAAATAGAAATAATAAATTTAACAAAGGTATGCTTAAATCTTATTAGGTGGTAGAGCCAAGCTTGAATGAATGAGTCGGCTCGGCCGGTGTAGTACCACCCTCTAACAGAAAACCAACGTGAAGTGACAGTGCTTGCATTGTTGCGTTTCGTTCGGTCAGTGAGAGCGACGGAGACACCTACCCTCCCCTTCCACTTCTTTCTTCCCTTTCTTTCCTCCACCCCTCTCCAACAAAGGCTGGCAACGCACTTGCGACTCCTCTGGTTTGCATATGTCTATGGATTGTGGTGATCACTTAACATCAGGTGACCCATCTGTTCGTTTGCCTCCTATATAAACAAAAAAACTTTAAAACTATAGAGTTAATAGTATTCAATAATAACACAACAAAAAAAGTCAAAATCATAAGGACTGCTGACAGAAATAAAAACTCAAAACAATAGCATAACTATGTTCCTTAGTGAATTTTTAAATCAATTAATTATTGAAATATAATAACTTTAAAATATGAATTTTGGAACGAAGTTCCTTATCGCGCGTTGTGAAAGGGGGCTAAACGGAAAAAATTTTTACTAAAAGTTGTCACGACACTTTGCTATAGTAAGCTATTGTAAGCTGTGCGGCGTCGCATGTTTCTCTGTCTGTCTCTCTCTCTCTCTTATAGAAAGCAAGCCAGATATTTTCATTTCTATTTCGCATTGAACAGTATGGTGTCGCGACGATTATTTTTGTTGAGTGTATACAGGTTTTTTGTAAATAATAAATAATAAAAAAAAATAATAATGATCCCAAACATATGTTTCCTACTTCAGTTACCACAAGCCAATTATTACGAAAATTGATCCTACTGATTAAGTTTATATAACATTATATTTGTTAATAATAAAAAAAATATTATTATAACTGAAAAAAAAATAAAATTTTATTACAATTCCTTCACTAATTAATCGAAAGGAACTTCGTTCCATCCGGGTGTCCCTTGACACCTCTCAAGTTTTCTTTAATATTAGTTTGGTTTTCACATCTGTTGACACTTGGGGCAATAATTCTATACACTTTTATAAGGTGTATTAATTAAACACACGATCGTCTACACAAGCTCAACACAAAAAACTAATATTACATGTACACAGACTTCTATAACGGGTGACTGATCTGATGCAAGCGTGATACGTCACATACATGTCGAGGTCATCGGTGACGTGCACCTATGAGTATTTCCTCTACCACATATATTTTTTTATCAAACAACGTGGTTAAAAAAGCTACCACTTCAAAAATAATAAAACAATCTACAATTAATCCATGTATATATATATATGTATATATTACGTAGTATTAATGAAACGTAAAGTCATTTTCACCGTAAAAATCATTTTCACATAAACAAAATTACAGGCATCAGCTAGGTATTAATATGATGCATAAAACGGACAATTTTCCCTTGATAACAATTTTAAACTCCCATAAAATCGAAAATTTTCACTGAAAACAGCTTCGATACGCGTTCCAACGTGAAAGTAACTATATACCGACATTACCCTATCGAAACAGTAAACTCTAAGCTCAGACGGAACGCTTAAATGATACTCGCGTTAGTTTTAATGTGACACGATTTGCCAGTACAAACATTTTCCATTAATTTCATACTAAATGAAGCATACTTTGTAAGTTATATTTAAAACTCCTTAGTATTAATTCAGTCCAATAGTTTATGTGAAATGTTTAAAAGGATTCTGTTTCAAAAGTAAATATTCTCGTCTTATAATTTGGTTTAATAGATGTCAAAGTGTAAAAATAAATAATAAATGTAAAATTCATTTATTTAGAAGGATTGTTAATATACTTATTTATTATTCAAATAGTGCAAATAATAAATAAGGTTCTAGCGTCAAAACCTCCTTAGGGATCATCCATAAATTACGTGACAAGAGTTTCCAGATTTTTTGACCCCTCCTCTATCCTTGGCACAGCTGGTCACATTTGTGAGACTGCTCCCTCCATAGTGTGACGTCACATATTTTGCAATTTTACATTTAGAAATTATTGAATTCAAACAGCAGGTCCGAAATTAGTTTTATATCCAATTTAAAAAAAAAAAATTTTAATGAAAATTAACATCAAATATTTGAAGAAATTAACAAAACAAAGAGCGATTACTTTATTAATTAAAGAAAACTTAATCATCTTTAGTCCATAAACTTTAAAACCCACCTCATTACATTATTTATAACAGGCATAGCAATAACTCCTTTCGCACACACATTCGTTGCGTTGTCCTGTACGTCGAAGTAATTTTCGAAAAAAAAAAAATAGGAGTGTCGCTTTCTTTTTCGTAATTTTATTTGCAATTCTTTGATCTTAGATTCTACTTTACCTTCTATGTTGTTACTACTTTTCAAATTTTTACATAAGCTATTAATTCTTCTTGTACATTTTAATTTTTTGTATCAGCATAGGCTGCACTAAGATTCATATAGTTTACGATAAAGATTACCTAAATCACTGTTTTGTCCATTTTAAAGTTTTTTCGTAAGTTAAAAAAAATACTAGAAATAAAAAACTACGTCGCTTAATCGGCGAAAGTCAATTGTCTAATGAAATAGAAACAAAGAAATCACTGCTAGGCGCAGGCGCGGTATATCTGGCGGTATATATCAAAGGGCGCTAGGTTGTCGGTGCGTGCCGCGTAACACTAGTAGGGCGAGTCGCCGACAAAACGCAAAATATGTGAACTCAAAGAGCAGATATGTGAGTTATGAGTAATTATTATAATATTATATATATAAAATGTATCTCAGTTTCAGTAAAAGAAGTTTTCTTTATTCGAAATGAAAACGTTGTTGATCTGGAATGGTCTTCACAGTTTCACTGAACTATTGAGGCGAGCTCTAAAGGCACTCAGCCGATTTGGGATGTTTGGGCGAATAAGTCAAGGGTGCACGGCACACCTCGGCTTGGGCCGTCGCCCGTTTTGTGCAAAAATCGCGGCCTATCTGAGATAACCTAAGCTAAGCTATCTAGATATACGTATATGACTTATTGAAAGATGCATGTGTACCAAGCATGCGTGCCTCAACAACTCCCTATATGTATTTTGAGTCGGAAAAATTCCTCAAAACTATATAGGATAGGATAGGATAGGGAAAAATAAGGGTCGAACTCTTTGTCTTTTATTTCTCTGAAAAAGAAAAACAGCGTGTAAGCGTGTAAGCGTGCACGTGTGTATAGGTGATGTGTTTGATGTTGTAGCAGTGATGTAAGGTTTTGTGTCACTGTATCGCGTGAGCAGCGTACTCAAGGACTCCACGCCGAGGGAACGGACCTAGGTTTGAGCCCCTGCCGAAGGGGACCTAATCTGGTTGTAAAAGAAGTCTTTCGCTGCAAAAGTGTTGGAACCTCATAACAAATTTTAGTTAGTCAAGTTTCTCACTTAGTTTTTATTGTTTTCCATTCTTCAAATATCTTGTCAAATAATAAGGGTAATTATTATTTAGATTGTATAAAATAATTATTGTTTTTTTTTTTAATAAAAGAACGTCACAAGAATTCTTAAGAATACATCATGTTTCTACAAAAAATAAAACTTTTAAAGGGATCGGTTTAAAACCACAATTTAAAGTCAATGGTTACATAAAGTTTGATAGTATTATTTGTGTGAAATAATTTACGTTTTTATTCCACATTGCAGCGTCGTATAAATGTGTTTCAAGTTTAAAATGAAAGTCGCCGTGGGACGTTTGAAAACCACAGCAGCCGTACCAGCTTCGATCTCTTTCATTTTAAACTTTTTATCTTTGGCTACTTCAGTGGAACTCGCTATAAAACCGCTAATAGGCAGTGCGGTTTAAAAACTTCACCATTCCCGGATAATGTTAAAGCGGTTTCCGATTTTATAGATGTTAGTTTTGCGGTGAAAGTTAATACAGTTTTACTGTTAGGAATTTTCTATTTTCGCATTCTTTATATTTAGTTATTGATACTTTTAAAACGTCGGTAATAGAATGGAAACAATGTATGAGATATTTTTCAAATTAGTTCTAATAACTCGTCTTGTCTTCGCACGGTTGCATTGTAGTATTGTAGTGTCCATGAAGGGTAGAAATAAAGAGTAGTATCTTTGTTTATAAACTGTGTCCATCAAATTGTATCAGATTTGGATGGCGCTACCTAGAGGATGTAATTTGGGTCTGCTCACCCGGGGTAGTACCACCGTCTCACAGTAAACCGACGTGATTTGTTACTGTTACTGTTACTACAGTGCTTGCATTGTTCGGTCAGTAAGAGCGCCGGAGATCCACCTAAATACCCTCCCCTTTTCCCCTCCCCCACCCCTACCGCTTTCCGCTGTCCCGTCAAACATTGACTGGTAACGCACTTGCAACTCCCCTAGTGTTACTGGTGTCTAAGGACGGCGGTGATCACCTAACATCAGGTGACCAGCCTATTCGTTTGCCTTCTATGATATAAAAAAATAGTAATAATTTACTAGCGTGCCCGGCGGACGTTGTCCTGCCCTGATAATAAAAAAAACCTTGACAATGTATATACTTAAACCTTCCTTATGAATTATTTTATCTACTCGTGAGAATTGCATGGAAGCCCGTTCAATAGTTTTTGAGTTTATCGCGAACAGACAGACAGACAGACGCGGCAAAGGACTTTGTTCTATGTTACGTAATGACGATATGCATAGCGACAGTTTAAAAAAGATCTGGATTTGTTTCTTTTCACAATATTTCATTTACGATCGGCATAACTTTTAATTACACTTAATATTAATACCCTCTAACTGCAGTAGCGTCATTCTGGTAATTTATGGAATTATTATATCATGCAGTTTGGCAAAACTTTTTTGATTGAAGATTCATGTGGGTTAAGACTTACTTACCTCTACTCTTTATAGATTTCCAAGTGATTTAAACACATGTAAAGTCTACACCAAACTTACTAACTGCACTGAATATATCTGCGCAGAACGCAAATTTATGTATACATAATATATATAATATTACATTACTTGGAACTAAGCCTACCAATATACATAATGACTTTGTTTCATATTATTTCTCATTGAATAATAATTTATGCGTATTGAGTAGCGTTTAAATAATATTCCTAAAGTATAAATTTCTTCCCCGACTGGAACCATCTTGATACAAAAGGAAATTCCATGTACATTTTCTGTTGAATATTTGTCACATTCCATATCTTTTACTACCAAGCTGAAGTAGGTATATTGCACGGAACCCTCGGCAAAGAAATATTGCAAACAACATTTCACCTTCGAATTCAACGAGCAGCTCCATAAATTTTCTAATATCCTACTCCGTGAAAAGACGCAAGGATATTCGAGCACCACTGTACGTTTATTTGATCTGCATTCTTTTTATTTTCGCTATACTAGCTAGCAAAAGACCGTGGTTTTACCTGCGTAGAAATAACTACCGCAATAGTAGTTTGTACACTGTGTTGTTGATTCGTTAGATAAGCGCCAAATAACCTGTGTCTTAGAACAAATAGATGTGTCCTTTCTGAAAAGATGTACTTACATACACCCTGCAAATGATTTATAATGAAATAAATTATATTTAGATATATAAGTTGGTCTTTGATTGGTACGATAATTATCTGCGGTTCTATTGCAAGAAATTGCATACAGGTTGTCAAGGGTATTGAAAAGTACTCGATGTACGCTTCATTTGTCAAAAACTGTTGTAGCTGAAACATAAGTGAAATCTACATTAACATAAATAAAGCCGCGAACAAAAGCTAGTCTAATACAAGATAGACTTGTTTTTTGTGAGTGACGTCACATCTACCCTCTTAATTCTATACAGAGGTGTACAATCAAAGCATAATAGAACAGTGAAGATAAGGTAACATTTTTTTTTATATTATAGAAGGCAAACGAGTGGATCACCTGATGTTAAGTGGTCACCACCGTCCATAGACTCTTACAGCATCAGGAGAGTGCGCTGCCAGCCTGTGTTTGGGGGAAGGGGAAAAGGAGGGGAAAATGGTCTGAGAGTGAGGACATGGGCCTACGACGCTCTCACTGACCGAACGAAACGCAACAATGTTACTTTACTTCGGTTTTCTGGGGGTCGCGTCGTACTACTCCGTGCGAACCGACCCATTCATACTGATACCAGTAATAGGTTCAGGATGACTCTATCACTACTAAAATAAATGTTATTAATGTGCCTTAAACTACAGATCTCTATTAAGTTGGAATCTGAACAGTAAGCGAGCTAATCTATAAACATTTTGTTCGTGATGTCGCTTTCAGAGCTAAAGATCGCTTGCTATCTATTTTATGCAAAGCCTTTGAATGCATTTCGTTTAAGTAAATGTTCGCTTAGATGAATATGTATTTTGATAGTTTATATCAAAAGACCGCATAAATAAGAAATAAGTAAAATGTGTAGCTTTTTATTATTGTTTTTTTTTTTCTAAATGGTAATAACGGTATTAAATATTGTTGTAAATTTTAGACGTAACGTTTCGATTTATCCGTGGTATAGAAAGTATTTCTAAAATTTATTATTGATGAAAATAAATACTCAACAAAGTTATAAATATATTCGGTTGACAAAGAAGAAAAAAGGTCCTGAACTTATTTAAATTGCATGGAATTTAGCAAAAAAAAAAAGTTATTTCAGTGTACGGACGCGGCTAAGAAACTGTTTAATTTATTATATTATATAACATAAATAGATAAATATTTACACCCTAATTTAATTGTTTTCTGACATAACAATAGTCTCAGTTACTCCTTACAACCTCACAGCCTTAAAACCTCCTTACAGCTAGTGAAAATCTCGTCAAAATTAGTTTTTCGTCCAAGCGACGTATACACTCAATATACATATAGTAAAAAGCTATTATTTCGATATTATAGATAGACACTTACATTTAATATATTTAACGTAAAAACCTATCTATTACGTAAGTGAATTTTTTTCAACGCTATATAGTCACAATAACTAGAGCAAAACTTAAATATTACTTGGAATTATTCCGCGTTAATAATTATAATTCACGTTTTTTAATCACCGTGAGTGCTTTTAGAATGTAGTTCCCAGTGAAAATGTTAACACAATATCTGTTAAAAGATTACTATTTCGTGCAACTCGCGCACCAGAACAAAGCCTGCCTATCTTGTACTACATATATCTAAATATTATCTTGTAATAATTTTCCTCCTCATACACTACATTATTATTAATTACAATATATATTTATATACATATAAATAAAATCAAAGTATCTGTAATGTATATGAATCGATTTTGACGACACTTTCACAGGTACAGCTTATTACAGCGTCATTTGAGCTACATATTGTACCAAGTTTTACTATGTTTTAGGTAGTAATGATAAAGGCAGGTAATAGAGGAGTAAAAACCATGTACTACATTACAATTATTTGTAGAAACGATATAAAAAAATTAAGCATTGCGTGTATTAGTGTGTCCACGCGGAGGAAGTGAAATTTCTTTGACTTATATGTACTAAACTATACACATGTTATGAGAATGCTCATACGCTATATACTATACAAGGTAACACACACATACATATCGTTCTTACGTTTAACGCGTAACGCGTGAGGAAAACTTTTCCATACCGTGCCATAAGAAGTATCCTTTCAATACGTAATTTCAGTTAGACAACAAAACCGTATTCAGATGAACATAACCGCGATCATCAACTAGTACACAATATATTGATTATAAGCATTCATTAAATTACATCTAAAGTATTACATACCTTTTAAAATAAATCAAACGAATGAGTAATAAAATTAAAATAATTAAATTCAATCAAGGGATATAAAAGATCATAAAGCTCTTACAATTAATTGAATATTCAATAAAGACGATTTATCAGATCGTATCACGCTGCGATATCATAATGATAACGGATGATCGTTCCGACGCATTATTACAGGCTATCATTAAGATCATTATAGTAAAGGGCGAACTGTGAATAATGATGAAACAGCCCGGGTACATACAAAATAATGTAGTACCGTGTAAGCACAATGTTAAAACTTTGTTCCTTGTGATTTATTATCGCTGTCATATTAAATTTCTTGTTGTATATTCACCCGTTTCTATGTTATACCAGTTAGTGCCCGCGTTTTCGTTCTCGCGAAAACTTGTTTCGTTTTTGTTTTGTCTAGATTAATTGGGTGATGTCTTTTGGAACGAAGTTCCTTACGGCAGGCTTGGAGGAGATAGGATTTTGCTGCGCGACCGAACTGAAAAAAATATGATAGGTAAACCGTAACGAAAAGTGCGTGGAATAAAGACGTGCGCAGGCGCGACAGTCGTATACACAATATACCTTTCTCTTTCTCCTTTTTTGTAATTATTTCTATTTCTATGTAATTTGATGTTGTCAAACAAAAATAAAGAGACATATTTTGTTATTTTAATTGATAATTTGAATTACGATTACATAAAATTGCGCACGATTTTTTTTTGCAAATTGTGTCGATTCTACATTAGCCGAAGGAACTTCGTTCCTACCTGGTGTCCCACGACACCACATTCTTTTTTTTATTTCTTAAATTGGAACTTTGTTATCAATACTACACGTTTATAATGTTGTTTATCGATTTTAAGTTTCCTTTTTTAATCCTTATGGAGAAGCGTAATGGTATTCAGCTTGCTAGTTGGGGTAAATAATACATACTTAATCTTTATTATTGGACTAGCACAATTTTTTGAAGAGTCATTTTTGCAGGCCGTTATATTATTACAGTGGCTATACTGTGCTTACCATAAGTCATAGCACAATAAGTTTGCCGTGGTATAATAAATAAAAATCTTAAATTGTATTTTTTACAATTTGGAAAAGTAATTTAACAATTTTAGTAGTAATAGTATTCCATATACCTTACTGTATCCCTGATAATATCCATACATCATTTAGTGATGATCGGTTGAACAGTTAAGGCGTGAAAAGATAGCAATCTAATAAACAAACAAATTGAGACTCGCATTTATAATTTTAATTAAAATTATTATAAACCGTTATATTTCGATTTATCGCAGACGAAGCCGGAGGTAATTGCAATTAATTTTATTATTTTTCTTACAATCTACACTTAAATAAAAAAATTGAGCCATCACGAGACGCCTGGCAGAAGTGAAACATCGAAATTATTCGAATCGGACCAATTTAAAATCTCGAATTTTAAATATTTTGGTGTGTAAGGGGTGTCAAGTAACATCTTAAGACTTGAGACACCCAAGCCAACCTCACCTGCAGGTGGTGCACCCTGCTGATCAACGAACGAGGCAATGGCGATAGCGGGGTGGTAGGGTTTTACAGCCCGACTGGGTCGCAACCACCATGTACATGGCGAAAAAGTCCGTCATAGTGCCTCGCTTCTGCGCGTCGCGTTTCGGGATCAGCCTGTGTATATTCAGTACTGGGTGACTTTCGTCATTATGGCCGGCATGACAGCGGCGACCGACGATGGATAATCTGTCTCTCGGAGGTCGCCACTGTTTTTGGATTGTATTATGTTTACCATCAGGCATAGAGCAGTCACTTTGTCGTGCTTCAATAAAATAAAAAAATCTCAAATTACACTATAGATATGCGAGCTCAGTGAAGTAAAATAGACTGCCCACAATCGTTTGCGCATGACATCGCGTCGCCACGTCTCACACACTAATCACGCCAACAATCAGGTTTACCCGCGTCTATAGATGTTTCACATCTAGAATATTACAACTTTTACAGCAAGGGCGCTCAAACCATCGACCAGTGCTTTTTCGAGAAGAAATTTCCGATACGGAACTATTCCCAATTTCTTTTCAGTAGGTAGGTAAGTAGGTAACCAAAACAAAATGTACTGAATAAACAATTAAAATTTATTTGATCACCAATTAGGCCAGACTATACTGTAAATAATATATCTTTTTATCGGTATTAGCGAGAGTTACCTACCTACTTAGAGGACAATCCTGCATCACACATACTTACAGACTTCCAGAGACGATCGTTCGTAGTCTAATAATATTTGAAATGATCGTCAGCAGTTCAAATTTGAGTATCTCTGACTTACAGCATTCAAGTTACACGATAAAAGAAAAATAGTATGAAACTCAAAAAAATGTGCTACAAATACCGTTGGCGTATCTATCACTATAACGTACGATTTTGTTCGTCTTTTTTCTACCTAAATAAAATAGCCCAGAGCATCCGTAGCGATAGAATGGCATCCGACCTTCGTCTTCGGATTCCAATTACAAATTTATATCTAATTACCTAAAGTTGTAGAACTATAAATAACTATAACATAATGAGCGAGAAATAGTTATAAACATAACAAAGTCAGAAAAAAACTGTTCAGTTTAGTTAATGGGCCCATTAAAGTATTTAACAAAGTCGCGTGTTGTCCGTTTTAAATGAATCGTGTGTTTTCACTAATGTATACTGTCCCGTACTATTTAAATTGGGTGAAAGTTTAGTCGAATCAAAGACGGTTAACTCGAGAACGAATTGCATATACCTTTATCGTGATTGATATATACGCATGTGTAAAAAGATGTTTGGTTAATACTATCGTGAATTCCATTGGTAATTCCCGAACTAATTTGAATGTAGTTTTCAGATTAATATAGTAATAAACCTTAGAGAGAATATAGGTTACATATGATTAATATTAATATGGGAGTGGAAGAACTTATACAAAGTTAATGCTAACCTTTATCATTGAAGGGATGGACGAGAAAAACATGTTATGTCGACTCTCCTTACGTATATTTTTATTAGCACTAGCTGTATTGTGCCTATGGTTTTGAAGTGAAACATCTATAGGCGAGTGTAAACCTGATTATTGGCATGACGAAATAGGCCGTGGCGTGTGTGTGAGACGTAGCGACGCGATGCCATGCCCAAGCTACTGTGCGCAATTTTTCTTGTCGCAATGAACTCGTATACCTGCGGTGATATTTACTACATTACACGTGTGTTTTACATCTGCCAGGCTTCCCGTGACGGCTCAATTTTCTTCCTATGTACATGAATTATATTATTGGTATAATGAATGACGAGGACAAAGTCACGCTTATTAGATAGTTATTAATAAAACATACTCGCATGTTGCATGATAATATACAAATAAGTTCAACATAGTTAAGAATATAATAATAGCTAGCCTTTGCCCGCGACTTCGTTCGCGTGGAATAGATACACTAACAGCAACACTAACATGCAGCAGTTCTCAAAAGGAAAAACATCCCGATTTTGAAACATTTTCCATCTGTGCTCCGCCCCTATTGATCTTAGCGTGATGATATATAGCTTATAACCATTCTCGATGAACGAGCTATATCACATTGAAAGAATTATTCAAATCGGACCAGTAGTTCCTGAGATTACCCCCTACAACGCCACAACATCACAACGTCATAAACTCACAAATTTTACCTCTTTATAATATTAGTATAGATAACATAAATATACACATAATACATAAGAATAGTCTATCTAGATATATACATCTACGTTTAATTTAATCATATCCACAAAGAACATAACCAAACTGATAACATGAGTAGACAAAACTATTAACAAATGATAGTCTAACAAAACATTTCAAAGAATCAGTTCAAGAGAACCGCTGCAAAAGAGATTATACAAGTCATTAGATTAAATATGTCTGCACAATACATTAATTTAGACCTTATTAGAATACCAGCAATGTATTTTTAATGCTTTAAATGTTTTGTAAGCTTTGGCCATGATCGCACCTGATGTGACTCAAAAGGATGATACTTGAAATCTAGATGATTGGATCTCAAATGCAGTT
This sequence comes from Antheraea mylitta, assembly GCA_014332785.1. Classification (NCBI taxonomy): domain Eukaryota; kingdom Metazoa; phylum Arthropoda; class Insecta; order Lepidoptera; family Saturniidae; genus Antheraea; species Antheraea mylitta. The sequence continues at coordinate 1,346,615 of JACEII010000022.1, read as the reverse complement.
GGCGGAACATACCTATGTATATTACGAATAACGTTGATTAATTGTACTGTACAGCAGTTATTATAACGTGAATTTTAGAGATAGCTTTGGATTTCATAATTTAACAAACGATAGCTATACATATTAAAAACAAGATACTAAAATTATAGATTTTAGATAAAAATGGAAACAAATGAGGTGTTACTGGTTGAATATAATAATTTGTAAGTTTCGTAAACGAAAACGGACTGCGTTGAAATATATTTCATTGGTTAAATACTTGGTTTTTATAGCGTGATTGGTTAATTTCAGCGACTATTGTGAACTGCTATTTTTGCTATATTGCTGTTATCTTTCGTTCAAGGGCAAAATGTGATATATCGAATTTATTCATTACAGTTCTTAGGTCGTAGTAGTACGAAGCAACATTACCATTTCGCACTTACGAGTGCCGAGTAAAACTTGGAATAATTCTTATCTTTAATTAAGTACCGTAATTACTAAATTTCGTATTAAACAAAGCACTACTATGCCATCGTTTTATCACGATATTTTCATTCACAAACAAATCCAGATCATTGTAGTATTTTAACCTACGTAAGTATTTTCAAGCAATTTCACACATAAATACACGAATAAACACGAATAAACTAGTTCACATTTTACAGTTTAACTCAATTATTATACCGCATTTCAAATGTCGTATAAAAGGAGCGCTCGAACGAAACAGAAAATTGCATGTAGAAAGGCTTTTAATGAAAATGTGGCAGCGATCGCTGATGCGAGACCACAGCGAACAAGCGGCTATTAAGTACCCTTCTACAGACAGACAAGCCGCGACGCGCCGCTGTGCTATTAAAAATAAAAGCTATATAAGCCAATAATTTTATCACCGCATCGATTAATATTATAAAACGAAGTGTCTTTTCGCGTATATCTGTATGCTGTTTTAGTTTTCCTATACTATGTAACTGTTTCTGATACAGTTTTGACCGTCTTTTAGAGAATTTCTCCCGAAATCTTATATTTATACGTAGTAGACAAAGGTCGATAATTCAGGACACATAATAATTACATAATTCAGAATTAGTATTACAAAGAATACATCAAGACTTAATGTGAAATAAATAAATACATTTTTACAAACAGAACAGAGTGCTCCGTTTATTTTTCTTGTCCCAATAATACGTTTCACCCATGCGAAGCCATGAAGGGTCGATAGATAAATATATTATAAACAATTTTGAGGACACATTTGGAACAACATACAGTATAGTTATGGGATATACGGTGCATTAAAAATTTTGCGTTTTGCTACAAAAAATCTGTTGCGAATCCGAAGCGTATGGGTTGATGTAATGCGTTTAAATATACGCAAAATTACAAGGCTCTGTATCCAGAAACGGAGCTATGTTAAGTTTAATCTGTCAATTATATTTTCATATAGATAAGTCTATTGGAATGTGATAGGTAATAATTACATCCAACCCCTTTGCTGGCTGCGGTGTCTTGTAAGGAAAGGGGTTGGTTACATAGAGGTAATGGTCAAGGCGCGCGAGCACGTCACCCTGCCCGAAGGCCGAATGTAAGACGGAGGCTATTAAGGTCAGAGAGGTGAGGAGAAATTGGGGAGAGCTGGGCACAGTTCACATAACGCTCCCTGCGGAGGCAGCCAGGAAACTTGTGGAGGCCGGCAAGCTCCTGGTCGAGTGGAGTGTAGTGCGCGTTCATCTGCTGGAGGATAGGCCCATGCGGTGCTTTAAATGCATGGGCTTGGGGCACACCTGCCCCCTGTGCCCCTCCTCTTCCAGCAGAGGGGAAGGCTGCTACCGTTGTGGCGCAGCGGGCCACAAAGTGGCCGAATGCAAGGCAGAGGTGGCCCGCTGCGCCATATGCGCAGATACCGGCAGGCCCTCAGGCCACGTAATGGGGAGCCGCACTTGTCGGCCCCCCACCACGAAGGGAAGGGACCCCAACGCGGTGGGTCCTAGGGTGGTTACCACCAGGCTGGAGGAAACTGCTATGGGCCACTAATAGCGCACATTATATGCAGTTTCCTCCAGGCGAACCTAAACCACTGCGCCGCTGCACAAGACTTGCTAGTGCAGTCAGTGGCGGAGCGGGGCATCGGGCTCGCAGTCGCCGCGGAACCGTACTATGTTCCCTCCCAACCACAGTGGGCTGGGGACCGGATTGGCTCTGTGGCGATCGTTGCCGGCCGAGGTTCGCCCCTGGTAGTGCGAGAGAGGGGTGAAGGATTCGTGGCAGCCGGCTGGGGGGAGTACGCCATTGTGGGGGCGTACTTCACCCCTAACAGGCCCCTGTGGGAGTTCGAAGTGTTCCTCGGCTCCCTGCAGGGAGCTGTCAGGCGGCTGTCGCCGCTCCCCGTGGTCCTCATGGGCGATTTGAATGCTAAATCGAGGACCTGGGGAACGGCAGCCACGGACCTGAGAGGCATGGCCGTTGAGGAGTGGGCAGCCGAAGTGGGGCTGTCCCTCCTCAACCAGGGGGACATCCATACGTGCCTGCGACAGAACGGGAGGTCTGTGGTAGATGTCTCGTTTGCCACCCCGTCTGTCGCACGCCGTGTCCGGGGGTGGAGAGTGCTTGAGAAGGTGGAGACCCTATCGGATCATCGATATATTAGGTTCGAGGTCTCCACCTCCCAACCTGCAATTTGCACCCGCCCCCTGAGGGGCTTGAAGTTCCCCTGTTGGGCGGTGAGCCGCCTCAACCGTGAACTAGCGGAAGAGGCGGTCATCGTTCGGGCGTGGGCCATGCCCTCCGTGCAGGACGATGTCGACGCGTCCGCAGCCCACTTCCGTGGTGCCCTCACTGAGGTTTGCGATGCGTCGATACCGCGGAGCGTACACCGCCCAGACAAACGGGCGGCATACTGGTAGTCGCCGGAGATCGCAGATCTCCGGGCGGCCTGCTCCGCAGCCCGGCGGCTGTTCGGGCGCAGCCGCCGACGACGGCACCGGGACCCCGGGGTGGAGGCCCGGCTGTATGGCAGCTACAGGGATTGCAGGAAGACCCTGCAGGCTGGCATCAGCCGGACGAAGGAGGCGGCATGGGAAGGGCTGCTGCAAACGCTGGAGAGGGATCCTTGGGGGCGCCCGTATCGGCTCGTACGCAACAAGTTACGATTCTGGGCGCCCCCGGTGACGAAGACCCTCCAGCCGGAGGTGGTGGCGAGGGTCGTGGGAGAATTATTCCCCAACCCTCCGCTGCTACCGGCTCCTCCCATGCCTCCACCTCAGGCGGAAGTTGGGGAGGTGCCTGGCAGTCCTCCCCCAATTACGGAAGAGGAGATGGGGAGAGCTGTCGAGCGCCTCCTCAACCGGCGGAGAGCGCCCGGCCCTGACGGGGTCCCAGGCCGGGTGCTAGGCCTTGCACTAGGCCATCTTGGGGGGTGGCTTCGGGAGCTGTTCGACCGGTGTTTAGCAGTCAGGCAGTTCCTGAAGCTCTGGAAGCAAGGGCGGTTCTGCCTTATGGCAAAGGAGGGCCACCCTCCGGACTGCGCATCCGTGTATCGGCCCCTCATCCTGCTGGACGACGTCGGGAAGGTGCTGGAAAGGGTCGTCTCTTCCCGAGTCGTCCAGCACCTGGAGGGAGTGGGGCCGAATTTATCGGACGCGCAGTTTGGCTTCCGGATAGGGCGTTTCACTGTGGACGCCCTGTGCCTCCTAAAGTCGCTGTCGACGGAAGCAACCTCCCAAGGTGAGTGGGTCTTGGCGGTGTCCTTAGCGGGCAGTCCTTAGTCCGCCGGGCAGACCGTTGGGGCGGCTGTTCAAGGGGAAGAGCGGAGAACGATCCCTTGCCGCCCCAACATCACGGTCTGTCGGTACACCGTGGGGTTTTAGTCCGTGTGGGTCGGACATAACCCACCCTCTCCCCCGGGAGGGTGGGTATCCATAAGGGATTTCCCCACGTTAAAAAAAAGGGTAATTACAACTTTCATTAAATATGTGTTATTCTGATATGTATATTATGTTATTATATAACAGAGATATATAGCACGAAATGTTATTCAGTTCCCGTGTAAGAAAATATATTTGTTTCCTCTTTTTGTTTGTTGTGCTCTATCGCAAATAGGTATGCGTAAAATTTTATATAATTTAAAATCTATAATTATATAATGTAACCGCCCGCGACTTCGTCCGAATAGTAATAGTTACTTAGGGTTAACGCTATAAAGTATAACGCTGCGGAAGCTCTCAAGAAGAAAAATCCTAATTTTGAAACATTTTTCATTAGTGCTCCGCTCCTACTGGTCTTAACGTATGATAACCTACCTAACCTATAACTTTTCCGATTAATGAGCTATATAACACTGAAATAATTTTTCAAATCGGACCAGTTGTTCCTGAGATTACCCCCTACAACGCCACAAACTCACAAACTACCTCTTTATAATATTCATTGATTAGCGTAGATCTATCTATTTAAAATAGGACATAGCCTTATGTTTTCCTTATACGTTTTTGATTTAACGTATAATCGTCTTCTATTTAATCATACAAGACAGGGGAAATACAATAATCTATAAATTACATTTTAAAAAGGTAACTACAGTACTCAAGGAATATTTTGTCACAGTCTACTTACTTCGTGGGAAAATCACGATATAAGTCAGTCTACCTACACACGTATTTTACGACGAAGTGCATTATTAACTTACCTCATAAATAATAAATCAAATAGTGCCTTGCTCCGAACCAAGTGACCACGAACGCGGAACCGTGTAGGAGGGTTCCGCTACTGGCCAACGCCAACCCAACCATATTTGGAACTGGTGAGCATAATCCACTTTGTAATACATTAAAACATTACAACAGTATACATTGCTGTGTTTATATAAAACTAATTATATTGATAGCGACAACGAGGAGTAATGAATGAAGAACTTGCAAATTACATACAGTAAACTATTTAAAGAGATTTGAAAGGGATATAAAAGAAATCACTCCCACGCTATGCGAGTATGACTGTCTGAGGAGGGAATCGACATGTTACACGATGTTTACAGTCATAGCGTGAGTCACAAGAACAAAGCGAAGCTCTTTAAAAAAAGTAGTGATTGCAACCCTAAGTTTATTTATAATACCGAGAATAACAAACATGAATGAACGAGAATTATTTTTAACATCGCATGAAACTTCTCTTTGTTTATTTTAAGTTTCTAGCTTTAAAATGGTCAAATATAAAAACCCACCAAGTATTAAGAAAAGGTTGGTTTATGTATCACTTCATTAAGGAAACGATATGAAGGGTTTAATAATGTTTAGTCATTGGTATAAAAAACATCAAGTCAAACACTTAACGTCTCACAACCGGCACACAAAAATGAGCGCATAATAATTGGATTATGCACTTATTTCAGATCGTCTCGTGTCGCTGACGTCCATCCATGTAAAGCAACTTTAAATCATTCAAGTTAAGTTGAATTTGCAAAATCATAAGTTTATCGCATAACTATAATCACGTATGTATATTGAGGAGTTTTTGCGGCCGGTTTTGAACTCTACTTTTATTCGAGACTGTGCGTCTTGGGTATTTATATGTCAATGTGTTTAGTTCATTTTTAAGTGTTAGTAAAAACATTAAACTGAACCGGTAGCCTCTAGAACAAATACACGATAGTGAAAATATTTGTAGAGCACTCGAAAACACATCATCTATTGGCCGTACTTCGTTAGTTTAGGTACTAGTTTTAGAAGGATAAAAAAGTATTGAAAACTATGAGAGTACAACGTAAACATAAGACGCGTGTTTACTCTGTTTATTTGAAGAAAACCTATTAGGATTTTTTGGTGTGAGAATATATTTACTACGTAGAAGATTATATATACAATCTTTTGTGTCAAATTAGAAAAACTTTTTACGTTCTTAGTTCAATGAAAATTGCACTTAGATGTGTGCGTAATGCTAGTGATTGTTACATAAATAATTATAAAACGATTACCTAACTATCAAAGATCTAAAAATTATATTCATTTAGAGAAAGTAATATCTAACAAAATATATATACCTGAAAGTAATCTATCATACTCATTTACGGAATTATATATTTATGTATGTATGTCTGTTTGGGCATAAAACGGTTGGATGTTAGGATTTTTTTTGGGATCATTGTGTAAGTTAAAAATCGAAAATGACCGATCACTTATTTAATGCCCGGATACCGCCGCGGCACGGCAATCGGTTCTCCCTCCAAACCGCAAATTTGTTATTTCGTGGAGTTCATTACTTAGAAGTTGGTAAGTGAACTTGCAATGGCTGCAGTAAATACAAAAGGCAAGTGAGCTTCCAATACGGTTATAGACATTTAACTTTTATTTTGTTGGGTATCTACTTTCAGCCAATAAAAAAAAAGTCGATTACATAGGAAACATACTCAGGCTTATATAGTGGTTGCTATCCACTGCCTGTTACTTAGTTCTAGTGAAGATGGTTCTGTTATTTCGCAGGAACTACGTGTTTTATCTTGTTTTCTATTGTTATTCTGTTACTATTATTTTTAACCCGTTTACTGATTTACTTCATATTCTACAATTTTTTCTTTACAGCTTAGAGCATTTAAAAATGACTGATGATATGCATAAAAATAATACTTTGAAAATCTATCTATCCACTTGTAAAAGGTTGGTCAAAATCGGTGCAGCTATTTTGAAATTTAACATCTGCAAACAACACACACTTTTATTTATATGTATAGGTTATCTATCTAGAGCTATATCAATAATCATCCATATGTTGATCTTTAAAAATATAATTAAATCAGTGAAGCTATCTTAATATTAGGCTTTTCGAAATACTTCAAGTTCAACGACACTTGAATATTGCGTAACTTTAACGCTACGGGCTCAATGCGTACCTTCAGGGTATCAGCCCTATTAATGTCTGTATTTTAGTTTAATTACAGGTCTGTTATATCTCAGTTGGTTACGTCATCACATGATTATTTTTTTTAATCTCGCCCTCGAGTTTTGAATATGTTGCACAGCTTGAGTCTGTGCAATCGACGAGGGAACACCACAGTCAAAACTATGACTGCATAAAAGAGCAATTCTTGTTCTGTTTTGATTCGAATGATATAGTTAGTATCATATGCTCATACCTCATGTATTTGCCATATTCCAACTAAGTATTTCGAAGTGGTAATTACAATAATTATAACGTCGACTTTTCTATATATTTTTTTCGAACTGACTACGCTATTGACCCAGTAAGGTCTTAACAGCTTCACCGGACTACACTTTTCTATACAAATAATTTTATTTCAATGTTACGTTACGATGTGCAAGAAAACATAAAATTTCATGTTAAAAACAAGTACTATTACAATTCTAATGACTTATGTAGGATGTAGAGCCACGCTGAAGCTATTACTGGCTTTAGCATGAAAGGGTCGACTTACCCGAAGTAGTACCATCCTCTCACAGAAAACCGATGTGAAGTAACAGTGCTTGCATTATTGCGTTTCGTTCGTTCAGTGAGAGTACCGGAGTCCCACCTCACCTACCCTCGCCCCTCCCTCCTCCCTTCCCTCCTTTCCTCAACCTTTCCCCATTCCCCCAAACAGGCTGGCAACGTACTTGTGACTCCCCTGGTATTGCAAGTGTCTATGGACGACGGTGATCATTTAACATTAGGTGACCCGTCTGTTCGTTTGCCTCCTATCACATAAAAAAAGACAATAGATTATTTAAATTTTGAACAATTGATGCCAAATAATTCTAGACTTTTGTATGTATTGTGTAACTTACTTTTTCGAGAAACTACAGAATGATGAATAACTCCAAGACTATGTCTATGCTTTTGTATATATAATAACATTTTTAAAACATTTTGTCAGATAATATATAACGTCAAATGAACATTAGTTTCTTTTATAATATAAGTGAGACGTAAGTACGGAAAGCGTTATATAATGGATAAGTTCTAAATACGTTGCTGATGGTAAATCCCGTCTGGTACACTGATAGTATTTTCATAATATATACTAATGTATTAGTTACATGTTACAATAGGTGGCGTGCGTGTTGTATCTACAAATCTCTTTAAAGAGTATTCGTATAATTCTGTATCTTCTCACAATTTTACATTCCTTTAATACAATTTAAATAACAGATGCGAAGATATATATAGAAGATAAAATGAAGTACTTACATATTAAAATAATTATTAAACATTTTACCATATATAAGTACATAAGTAACTTGATGGACATTATCCGCCCACAGATCAACAAACCTGTCTCGTCTCAAATTGTAACGCCTCGGTGTCTCTGTATTTACCTCCTTCAAGTAGAGCTCAAAATTATTTGTAAATAGTAAGTGCTATGTTTATTTAAAACGAGCGAGTAAATATTAAATATTGGTCCTTCATTATTTAGTCGCTAATAACATGACTTTGATAGACATATGTGATTGAAATAGGTTTGCGTGAAGCATTTTAATCTTAGAGGTGATAAATTAGGTTTTTTAACCGACGAAAAAAACAGAGGAGGTTCTCAACTCGTCGCGTATATTTTTTTTAATGTGCACTATTGATGATATGCTTTATCTACATAATATCGCTGATTAGCTGGAACAAAGAGGCATTTTGGGATTAAATTCGCCAGTTTAGGAACTATAACAGGCTATAAAATGTTTGTTCAGTCATTGTTCAAACAACAGGTAATCCTGACAAGTTGTAACTAATATTACAAATACGAATATGCAAATGTATGTTTATTTGTTGCGATGTCAAAAAATCATAGATTGGCAGAAAGGCAAACTATCCATCCAGATAAAAGTACTGTTCAGATGAATAGATCACGAATGTATATTAACACCACCGAAGTCTCGAACAAAAGCTATACAACTTAGTTAGCTAAGTCACAATCAGAAAAAGAATGCGACTTTGCGTCCGCAGTATGGGACGTCACTTCGAGCAAGAACTTTAAGTAGGCTAAATTACAAAATGTCTCAATTGTTACTTATTATTAATTGTTATTACTATTAAACAGTCATTAGTTCTAAATTTTATTTTCAAATTATTTTATGTTTCATTTACATTGGGTATTGTTTTTAATTAATTTTATGAAAATTTGAAAAAACAACCATAAGTTTAGTTCGAATACGTAATTGCATCTTTGTGATGTTTTTTTTTTTTTCAATTTTCTTGAAATAAGTTCCTAGTTGTTATATATTGTTGGAGAACTAAGAAAACGGTTATATTATTAGAATGATCTGAAAGTCAAGTTTCTTGACTTCTGTTATATTTTTAAGGCATTTTAGTGGAATAAAAAAAAAACAAATAATATGGGTTTACGTCTCGCATTTTTTATTTTGGACCGATAATTGTTATTTTAGTTTTGATAACAACCAATGCTAACTCGTTTTTAAAAATCAAAAGAAAAAAAGAGGTTTAAATTGGCCCTTTAAAAAAATGGAAATGTATTTTCGACTCATTTTGAAAAATACTAAAAAACATAATAACTCAAAAATGGTTCACTTTTGCGTAATGCATATAGAGTTAAAATTATGACAGGTAGTCACCCCTACCACTTTCTAATGGGAATACGTCAAAATACTAATAACCCTCTAAATACTTACGGTTACATGAATGTAAAATATGTTATCGTCAATTATAAAGATAAAAAAAGCAGATGAAGTCGCGTACGGCTGCTAGTAATATACAATAACACTGGAGAATAGTAGCATCTTATTTGAATTTGAAGCGGAATAAATTGACAGCCCGTTTACCTAAAACTCAACTAGAAATCGATGTAAATATATAAATTCGTTTATTCTTACACAAAACCTAACCAAGTCGCATCGCCCACGGCCATAACATTATATTGAAACGCAATCAAAGCGACGACGTGTATAATTCAACAATTTAAGTGAAAATTATATTGAAAATGATACGTTATTACAGACCATTTGATGAGTTTCCGTGTCCGAATGACCGGTCAAAGCCAATTACGACTTATGCGTTTACGATGTACCACGACTCTTTATGTGTCGCTACATTGGTTATGTGATTGTTTTGGAATCGTCGTTTACACTAATTCAAAATATTATGTTTAACACATACATTTTTAAACATGAAATTTCATATAATGAAGAGATTACGTTACCTTTAATGTCTATTAATATTCAAATATATTCAATAAACATACCAATTATAGTTTTTATACTTTCTTATTTCAAATTATCTATTTATATATATTTTTAGTTTTTAAAGTATTAAGTAAATAAATCATATTTTGAAGTGAAACTTCACATTCGAATTCCAACAAGGTTGCGTTAAACGTTTAACGCTACCATGAAGGGGATATGAAAGCACTGTTGCGTTAAACGTTCAACGCTCCTGGGGAGGGGGAATAGAAAGAGACAGAGCGAGAAAAATAATCAAACATTTCGTATCTTACTTTAGTTAGTTATAATCCCATTGTAAATGTTATAGGTTTGGATATTTCTCCACTCGAAAATGATAATTAAAAGATGCGATTAATTGTGAATTGTAAGCAATGTTAATAAAGTTTTCTTGAAGAAACAATATAATTTCACTAAAAATCATTTTTAATAACTAAATAGAAAAGACGTGCATAACGAAGAAGGCGGGTATCAGCTAGTAGCATTATAAAATTGTACTAATGCTGTAAACCTATAGAATTAGATACAAGTGATATAACATAACCAATTTTAAAAAAACTCCCCACTCTCAAACAACACAAATCATACTCAAACATACACTGAACTCGAAACACATTTGATCCAATAAAATGAATGTGTACAAAGGTGATAAGCACTCTTTGTGTTCCAATTGAGATCGCTTCCCCCGTACCTTGATGATTGGGCCAATTCCACCTGATTCCCGCCGTACGTTTGTCATTACGCTTTTGAATTATTCACATTGGTTTGATAAAAAACTTGGAACCCATTTAACCGGTAGTATGGATAGTTCTTTGTAAATTTAATCGAATTTGGAATACATGACGTAAGTATGTAAGCTAAATTAATAAATCAAATTAATCAATTTAATAAAACAATCAATGATTTAATTAATCAAAATTAACCTACAAATGTTTGTTTATAAATAAAGATATTATCAACAAACGTATAAAATAACAAATGTCAAATATGTACAAAATATTTAAGTACATTTTTCACGAATTGTCTAAAAATCACTGAGATTATAATAAGTATAAAAATGGATAAATTCATTCTAGTGAAAATAATAAAATTGTAGTATATCTATACTTGTATTATAAAATTCGAGAAATTATTTTTATTGTTTATACGTACCAATTTCTGGAACAATCAATCAGATTTGAATTGTATTTTTTTCATTTTATAGGCTATGTATTAAGAAAAAAATACGTCGATAGTTAAGTAAATCAATTATCATATAAATATAACGCTAGAACGAAGTGATAGTGCATACGGCAGAATAGCGGTGCAGGTCTACGAAAGCCGAGCGCAGATTGATCACCCGATGAAAGCCGAGTGTCACCGAAATCTCCCGAACCGTAAATAGCCTATCTATATAAACGATATGATTGAACGAATCGAGCAGCAGTTGATTTTATACGAAACTAGTATAACTACGTTGACAATAACTTTTTTAAATTAAACGCAAATCAAATATATTATGTACATCAATTGAATCTGAATCGTTCATTTCTAATGTTATAATGTATGGTTGAAGCGAATGCGCAATTAGGGTTGTCTGTATGTAAGTAGCATCTAGGCCCGCTGCCGCGCTGCAGGGAACATCGTGAGCGACCACGCCCGTGACGCGGGAGCATAAAATAAGCAAGTGGGTTTTAGGTCCGAAGCATACATATTCGATGAAATTAATAATTAAAAAAAATGTTAAATTATGTAAATAAGAAAGAAAGAAATACATTATTGTTGGAACAACCATACACTATATTAAATAACGCAAACCAATTAGACAAAAAAAAATTAGAAAAAAAAGAAAAAAAGAGATGTCCAACAACTGGTAAACCACTGCAGCAAATATGTGTAGTAGTCTTGCAGCGTTGATTTTAGTTGGAAGCCCATATGATGATTAATGAAAGTTAATTCGGTCATATTAATATTATAAACAAAATTAAAAGTACAAGCAAAAAACAGAGACATACATAACACGTCACAGATAATTATATTAAATAGCTGCTATCACTAATTCATAGTATATATTAAGGTTTATATCCATGCTTTTTTTTCGAACTGACTATCTATTGACCCAGCAAGGTCTTAACAGCTTCACCGGACTATATCCACGCTATAACTTGTAACTTTAGGTTAATAATTCCTAATACTATAAATAATAAACACATATTATAAACTTCTAATCTACGACGCGGTTAAACAGAGTTTGTCTATGGCAAACTATTACTAATAATATTCATAGGCAAAAAGACACATTGATAAAATTTTACAGAAGTATCTTAAAACCGAAGAAGGTATTAGAGGTTGAGTGATCATGGCAAAATTACGGTTTAAGTTAAACTAACTCGGTGTTATTACAAAAAAGTTAAATACGTATTGAATATTTTCTTCAAAAAGGTTTCGTATTAAATGGACCACGCTCGCCCGAGGCAAGTTAGTGTTTTCCTTTTTCATAAATCTAACCTAACCTAACCAAAGCGAGACAAAAGAGCAAGATGGCGAACATTCAGCGATCGCGGTGCATTTAAAACACGCGTTATCCTTTTTTCGCAAGTCTAACCTAACCTAACCGAAGCGAGACAAAAGAGCAAGATGATGAACATCCATCTACCGCGGTACATTTAAAACGTAACCTTTTTAAAGCAAGTATTCAATACATATTTAACTTTTATTTAATAGCACCGATTACATTTAAAAATACAACCGATTTCAACACCTATTTTTTAAATTGATCAAATACTATGACTATTTTGACAAACTCTTAATATTTTAATTAAATAACTTATTTTCCGTATAAGTAATACTATGACTATGACCTTTAAAATATTGATCTTCCTTGCTGCTTTTACGGTTATTCAAATAAATGCACTGAATGTGTCACGTTCTTAATGCTTTGACCGTAGGAGCGCGCGCCGACAGCGACCGCTTGCGCAGCTGCGCGAACAGTTTACCTAAGTTATGGGTTTCCTTACGATAACCGAGAGAATTAAATAGGTCCATATCTACAGACAATACTATAGAGGATCTTGTAAACTCGTTTTAACATCTTATCTTACTTTGTTACAAACAGATAAAGTAATAGACCGCATATTTATAACACTTGACGCAAGACATTTTTATTTTAATTTTATTAATTAATTCACTTTTTTCCCCATGAAAATAATTTTATTTTTTATATGAATTCTGTATTTTATCTGGTTTTTATCATTACGAAGCGTTTTATATACTTTACGTTACCTCTGATTTGTGTTATCAGCAATTTTATCATTTTGAATTGGATGCCAAGTTCATATGGACAATTTTCTGATAATAATCCCTTGAGAAATTATCTCCGTCGATAAAAGTCGTGAAATTCGTTTAATTTCATTTATGTAACTAACGATCGCACGCGACTATGTCTGCGTTTATTTATTAAGAAAGTGTTTTATTTGCGTGAAACCCTCTTTTCTTAAAATCAGAGTTGCTCCTTATAACATCATCTATTATGCCTTTGAAAGCCTGGTTATAACCGTTTCGGAAATTAGGCGGAAAAAAACATACAAAATTGTACCAGTTTTTTTGTTATAAATACCCTATGTGATATACCTTCATAAACATTTAGTAAGAAGCCGTTATTTTAACATTAGAAACAGATATTTTATTTTTATTTATTAGTGTAGGTATACATTCACAGTAATTGTCATATTTGTTCACACTACATAAATATTCTTACTTATTACGGCACAATTAGAAAAAAACAGCTTACCTATTTACTTAACTTGAACTATAACTGTCTACATCGAATAAGCGTTAATTAAAAGAGAAGATATTTAGATATAAGATATAAATTTATTTAAAGATTAAGAGTTAAAAATAAACACATATAAATTTAGATTCTAGTGACTTGGTTAAATCGTTAAGTTTAAAGAAATGAATGACCGAATGAGTCTGTCTGGGTGTTTGTATTTATTACGTAACTCAATTATTTGTTCTATAAGAATTTTTTTTTAACTTAATAACACTTATTGCATGCCCAATAGAAATGTAAAAGACAATAAGATATCACCTACTGTTTTTTTTTTCTTCTCGAAATGACTACGCTATTGACCCATCAAGGTCTTAACAGCTTCACCGGACTACTAAGGCGAGCGCTTAAGGCACTCAGCCGATTTTATTATGGCAACCAGCTCAAGGGTGCACGGCACACCTCGGCTTGGCTGTTGCCTGTTGCATGCAAAATCGCGACCTATCTTAGCTAGCCTAGCTAACTATTCATATATGTATGAGTTGTTGAACCGTATATGTGTACCAAGCATACACGCCTCAACAACTCTTCCATATATTTATTATCGGAAAATTGAGAGTTTTTCAGTTCGATAAGGGAAAAAAAATAAACCCTTCCACTTTCATGTGTAAGCGTGTAGGCGTGCACGTGTGTGGGGGTGATCGTGTAGTGTTGTAGCGGTGATGTATATTTGTGTGTCACCGTATCGCGCAAGCAACGCACTCAAGGGCTCCCTACCGAGGGATCGAACCTAGGCTTGAGCCGCTGCCGTGGGAGGCCTAATCGGGTGATCGCCTACTGATCTAACATCTTTTAGTATCAATATTGAGCGTAGTTCACTATTTATTTATAAATGTTTTATTCTTATATAGTTTTAATAAAATAAACTTGTTTTTTAAGAAGTCATCTCAAATAATACAACACCTTATAGGTGTGCTCTTTTTAGGTTGTGTACGCAGACATCTTAGAAACGAATTGATCTGTTTAACATCAGTGGACATTATAATTATATATTATACTAGCCTCTGCCCGCGACTTCGTTCGCGTGGAATAAAGATATTCTTTATTTCTAACACGCAGCAGAAGCTCTCAAGAGGAAAAATCATCCCGATTTTGAAACATTCTCCATTGGTGCTCCGCTTCTATTGGTCTTAGCGTGATGATATATGGCATATAACCATTCTCGATAAATTAGCTATATAACATTGAAAGAATTATTCAAATTGGACTCGTATTTCCTGAGATTACCCCCTACAACTTCACAAACTCACTAACTCACAAATACCTCTTTATAATATTAGTATAGATTACTGTTGTATATAGTTATATAAATATTATATAAAACTAGCGGTCCCTGCGGGCGTTGTCCCACCCTGATATTAAAAAGAGGCTTATAATCCGACCGCAGCGCCACCTACCGGATCCAATTGTGAATCTAAACCATTCTTGGAGCCACTGGAACATGCACACAAAATCAAAAACGGGCCAGCCATTTTGCTTCTATGTCCTATTTATTACTTCACATTTAATATCTTATTATTCGTTTCGTTAGTACATTTTATCTTCCATGTTTAGAAACATAAATAAATGTAGTAATCAAATCAGATAACGAAATATTAGTTTGATTTGCTTGTGTAAAATCTAATTGAATATAATTGAGGACTGGTTTTCGTTTAGAAAACAGGTTTATACTTCGTATTGCATAATAGGCATTTATTACATACACAGGCCATTTTATTGGCGTATAATTTAAATTAAGAGTCAATATTTCTTCAGTCAACATAACGGAAGGCTTCCCTGTGGGAGCGCTTTAACCGACCTTAATTTATTAAATTTAACAAAATATTTTGAATGCATTTCGCTAGATTAACATACATATCTTATTTGTTTCTGAAAGTATGTTTTATCTAAATAGTTTTTTTTTATGATATTTGGCTTAAATATGGAAACTACTCCACAACTATAGATAACTATGGATTTCTTTCTCATAACAATTTGTTTTGGATTCTGGCTGTTTTATAGGATTTCAGTAATTGTTTGCTCTGTTTTAATTTTAATCCTAATGTTGTGAAGATTTCTACAAATTTTAAGTTATATGTCTATCATTTAATCATTATCGCTTAGACTTTACGAGAAATGTATTAGTATGTAACGCAAAAAATACTCTGGATAGTTTTCATTGGCCAGTAATAATCCTATGAAAATAAATTCAGCCATTTTTAAGATTATTCCCGATCAACAACAGGCAATTCTAATTTAGTTACATGAAAAGGTTGCTGTGATTATTAACCACAATATATTTTCATAACAATATAAGTACCATACAATTTTATTAAAAAAATTACGATATGTATAAACATATATTCAACATTAGATAAACCATAGATTCTAAAAAAACAATAGCATCGTATTAAAAAACCATACAAAAAACGATAGTCGATGCTGTCAGTAGAATAAAAAAATATAGAGCTTACCAATTAGCATCGATAACAAAACATCAAAGCCGGGAACAGTTAACGTCCAAAATGATCGATTCTGACGCGTTCTATCTAACAAAACCGAATTAAAATGACTGTTCATTTATCGATAACGAGGTTGGAAGCGTTGATATGAATATCCAATTTCACTATGAAATATTTTTTATTAATTTAAATGCGGCGTTGTAAAAGTCGCCGTAGTAATCAAACTCAAGCGGGATAATAATAGTGCTGTCTCTGTATGTGCAAAAGCAAATCTTCCAAAGAGTAACTATATAAAAAATAGTGCAAATTTTGCAATATCATTGGACATAGCTCGAATTTTCTATTTAGAAGCCAATATTTGCCATTTTTGTTAACGCAAGGAGTGTTTGCTCTGAGGAAGTCACTTTATTCAAATCTAGGCTTTACTGATATCAATTTATCATTTAATCATAATTACAGAAACAGCTATTACTATTTACTATACCTCAGTAAACAAGTGAAATTAATTTCTCTATTAAGTAAATTAATTAACTAATTAAATTAATAGTCTTAATTAGAAACTAAACGTAACAAAGGTCTTTGTTTGATGAAGGCGTTACTTTGCGGAAATCTACAAGTTCAATATTAGAGTGAACGTTACTTTGCACTTCCATCTGAAATTAATTGGATCTTACCACGTTTCATACGTCACGTTGTTGCAATGCGATGTGATAGCGGACAATCAATTCCAGGCTGAAGTGCAAAGTAATGTCCATTATAATCTGTTCTTAATATTGTAAAGGGTTTTTTTGGCCGGATTTCCGTCTATCATGTAGTGGATTTTATATTTTATTCATAATCTTGTGTTACTTGATTCTATATTGTATAAAGTTGGTGGTGTTTTATGTAATATGGTTAGTTTGGTGTGCATAAGTGAAATGAATGGAAAATAATACCACGGAGCATGAAATTCTGAGGTGCCACAAAAACTCCCTGGAGGGTTCTAACAAGAGATCCAACATCTTGTTAGAATATTGATTCACACGACGCTTGATATTGAAATGATCGTACGACACGTGTAATATTATTGGCTACGTGACAATGGCAGTAATAATCTGAAAAATTGATTGCCAAAAATAAAGTAAAAAAAAACATGTAAAATTTATTTGCTTGAACTCAATAATTCCAGGAACTACTGATCTGATTTAAAAAATTCTTTCAATTTTGAATAACCAATGTACCAAGGAAGGCTATATAGCTAAGACCAATAAGACCAATAAGAGCGGATTCCCAATGAAAACTGTTAATTTAAGAATATTTTCATCTTGTACGTAAACGAAGTCGTCAGTTAAAGTTAGCGTTAGCCCAAAATAGCTATTCAACGCGGACGAAGTTACAGGTAGAAGATAGTATTTAATATGTAGTGAACGTTACAGAATATAGAGAATCACCAACAAAAGTATTTAATTATTGTAAACTAAAATTATAGTAACTCGATTCTTAGTCCCAAAATACATTAATATTTCATTGGCTTAAGTAACGAACTTCTAAGGAAGACAAATACAAAATCAGTTATTTAAATTATTATATCTCAAAAAGCTATTATTTTTTAAGATAGGATATATTGGATTAACGTAACAATAAATCGATAACAACTCTCGAGTGGGTGGCGGAGATATCGATTTATTTAATAAAACCATTCTATCTAATCATCCTAATGGGTGAAAGATTGATGACGGCGTGTAACAATAACATTATTAATCCATTTTGCTTCAGATACCGAGAAGATATGAAACCAAGCTTAAATAAAAGTTTATCATCCGTACACTTTTATAGAATACTTTCCTCCGTCTAGTTTTTTCAAACTTTGAACGAGATCAGAGAAACGTGACTTCGTATTCTATTTTGACAGGAATTATTCTTTTTTGATGGATATTTGAATAGTATTATTTAAATATTCTTTAATAACATAAGCAAACATGAGCTATGACGGTTCTGTGATTAGCATGCTTGGATATATTTTATAGGTGGTAGAGCCACGTTGAAGCTATTAATGGGTCGGCTCGTCCGGGGTAGCACCATCCTCTCACAGAAAACCGACGTGAAGTAACAGTGCTTTCATTGTTGCGTTTCGTTTGGTCAGTGAGAGCGACGGAGACCCATCTCTCCTCTCTCTCCCCCTCCCCTCTCCCTTCCCCTCTCCTCTAACCCCTCTCGCTTTCTCTCCATTTCCCCAAACACAGATTGGTAACGCATTTGCGACTCCTCTGGGATTGCTGGTGTCTATGGACGGCGGTGATCGCTTAACAACAGGTGACCCATCTGTTCGTTTGCCTCCTATATGATATATAAAAAATATTGCAGAATGTTAGGGTTTTTTCTAAATTCACTTGGCTACCTTCAAATAAAAAATCGATAATTAAGAACTTATAGATAAGTTTGGCTACACTTGAGAGCCGAATCTTCTAAGTTTGGCGTGCTTATCATCTTGGATCATATCGTTTGACCACAGATATGATAGTGGTAAAAAGCTAAAACATATATACTCTGATCTCAACCGCTGTATTACGCCTTAGGTATGCGCAGGGAGGTGGGGAGTGGGAAAGAAAGAGTATGAACTCACATGATATTCGTAGTGTCAGATAGATCTTACGATATCAAAGCACAATTTTTGTAGCTGTATATTTATATTATATCTAATCCCTGTTTTTATCCAATATGATTTTATAGATAAATACAAATAAAGAACCAATATAAATGAAATTAATCTTTAAATATTAGAAACAGAAATCTTAAAGCATAACGCACTAACCATCTTTAAATATTTTATCTCATGTGAGTCTGAGACAGACACTCCGTTTGTACCTATGGTGCGGTCAGACGTATAAATGAATTACGTATAAAATAAATATTGGAATTTTTAGCGGGATTTTAGTTTGTCATGTAGTGGATTTTATATTTTATTCATAATCTTGTGTTATTTGACTCTATATTTTGTAAATTTGGTGGTGTTCTGCGTAATATAGTTAGTTTATTGTGCATAAGTAAGGTGTATGGAAAATAATACCACGGAGCATGAAATTCTAAGATGCCACAAAAACTCCCCGAAAAATTCCAACAAGGGATCCACCATCTTGTTAGAATATTGACTTATACGACGCAATATTGAAGTGATCGCAAGACGCTTGTAATATTATTGACTACGCGACAATGGCAGTAATAATCTGACAGATTGGTTGGCAAAAAAAAAAGAATATTTAGAATTAATATAAAACAATTATGAGAGAGAATTAGCACGCGGAAAACTTGTCCTCTTTCTAAGTTTTGTTGAGGTGCCATAGCAATTCAATCAATTCCATTTCTAATATTCCTGTGGACTCTATAGTATAATATTCTTAAGAGATATTTCTTTAGATAAAATATTGTTAAGTAAATCATATATAATTCTAAATCAGTAAATGATGAAAAAAAAATCGTGCTCAATTTTATCATCAATCGTAATTCAAATTATCAATTAAAATAACAAAATATGTCTCTTTATTTAAGTTTGATAACATAAAATTACATAGAAATAATTACAAAAAAGGAGAAAGAGAAAGGTATTATACACTACTCGCTTGTGTATACGACTGTCGCGCCTGCGCACGTCTCATTTATCGGTTTTATTCCACGCACTTTTCGTTACGGTTTTACTATCACATTTTTTTTCAGTTCGGTCGCGTAGCAAAATCCCTATCGCCTTCAAGCCTGCCGTAAGGAACTTCATTCTAATTAATTCTATAGCTGGGAGCACTTGAAACATAGGTTTGTATATTAAAGTACGCATCACTGAAGTCAAACACGTCCAAAGGTCGACAACAATTTTCGCATACTGAGCATTGTTGAAAATTGAAAGTCTTGCCGCGTTATAACGATACTTCACCTGACAAGGGAAAATGGACTTTATCATTAATGTTTTAAGTATGATCTCAGAAGTATATAAAATATAGAGAGGAATACGGTACGCATGAAGAATCTTAATAATGTCTAACGTAGAGTACGTTGAAATGCGTTTGTGCCATCTTAAAACGTCAGAACTTAATCCTGCGAACTGAGGCTCTCTGGTTATTACTCGGCGACAACGTCTAGCATCTCAATTTGAGCACATGTGGTTCTCCGGAATTGATTGCCGTATATAAAATCCAGAATGGTATACCGACATGAAAATGTCTACGGAGTTATGAAGCATTATATAATAATTATATAGTAATTCCCTATCTAATTTCAGATCTAAAATTAGTTTTTTATTAAATTAATTTCTGCAGGATCTTTTTTCCTTAATTTTTAAGTTATAGATTATCGAATTGTTTTATTTTATTATCTTCCTAAATATTTTTTTCATAATTGTTTCTTTTACTTTTATTGTCTTCCGCATCGTATCTATTATTCATAAATGCTGTAGTCAACTGTAAATAGTGACATAAATAATTTTTAAGTATTCGCATGTATGTTTTTTAGTTTTTTATTTTATGTTACTGTTGTTGATTCTATATGTTAAATAAATAAATAAATATATAAACTAGTGGGCGCCCAGTGGTCGACATTCGACCATAGTTAATTGGTTTTTTAAAGTTTGAACTTTATTAGAGTTATTTTGTCAAAGGATATACTTCTATAATCAAAGGTTTTCATCATGGCTACTCAGTTATTTGCCATTTGCCATGATCTTTACTATATAGCCATAAAAAATCTGTGTAATTGAAAATGAAAATTAATTATAAATTGGAAACAAAAACCACGTGGTAAAGTTCAAATTTTAACCAAACATAACTTTACGAAAATAAAGAAATTTATCGCATCCATTGACACAATTTTCAATTAATTTTACACGATACCATGGAGTGGTATTTCTGGGTTATATTGAATTAAATGTAGTCTGTTCATTATGAGAATTAGTAATATGCCCAGTATCATCGTTTGGAAAAGTAATGGATGCGCAATAGAATCAAATGGTGAATCCAAGACAAAGACGTTTTTAATACTACCATTAGCTTTTGAAAATAAATTCTTTTTTGTTGACACATGAGGTTGATTTGCAACATGGTAACCGCGGAGGTCTAAGTCATGGATTACTTTTATCAACAAAATTCTTATTTTGATTATACAAAGTAATATTTGGCTCATTTTTTTTATTAATTCATGATTTGAAGTGAGTTCACCATAAAAAATAATAAACATTACAATAATAGTTATACTTTATAATATCATTGTTGAATGTAGGATGAAAAATGGTAATTAGAACGTAAGAGTTAAAAAATACATATAGTCGAGCATAGCAACCTTCTTCACAATCTTTTTTGAAGTTAGTAGTTATTGACGGTTGTCAAAATGTCTTTTTTATTTACATGTGTGTATATGTTGTGTAAAATTCGAGTAGTAGTGTGAGTAGTGCATATTTTAATTAATTTAATGTACTTCTAATGCATTTTATATAAAATAAACAGCTTTATGCACTTCTCCGCCATATAAACTTTAACTAAGCCAAATTTCAAGTTCACCCGTTGACGGGAAATAAATTAAAAAGGGGTACAATTTTGTTGCTTCACGTATTAATATATATATATCAAGAAACAAATCTTTGCTAACATTTGTTTTAATAATTTAATTAAAATAAAAACAATGAAAGTAGCAATAAGAAAGTCCTTATTTATTTTAAAAAAATACCCATTTTTACTAAATTTAACTATTGCTCTCACTATAACTACTACGTAAGATCTTACCCAATTAATTCTTATAGAATCTCCTATAAGACTAAATTTATATTTATTAATTCAATGTCGTTACAAATATACATGAAGCAAACAAATTAACTCGTAGGGAAACAAGTATCCAGATATGAGAGCTTAGGTCCTTTGCTTTTAAAACTATCATGTTTATAGTAACAAATACTGAAAGACTGGAAAAGAATGAAAATAATATACTGTTGTTACTATTTATAGAACAATCAATTTCGGATTCACTATATTTGTGTCGGCGTCATCTCATCTATACTAATATATAAAGCTGAAGAGTTTGTTTGTTTGTTTGTTTGTTTGGTTGAACGCTATGATCTCAAGAACTACAGATCCGATTTAAAAGTTTCTTTTAGTGTTAGATAGCTCATTTATCGAGGATGGCTATAGGCTACATATCATCACGTTAAAACCAAAAGGAGCTGAGCACTAATGAAGAATGTCTCAAAATCGGGCTACTTTGGAAGCTTCCGCTGCGTGTTAATGTCAGTATTATACGCGTTGCCATGGTAACGCGATAACATTCTATTAAAAATATTTTCATGGTTTATTTTGTATTCCTATTCAAAAAATTTATTCTACGTTAGATTTGTTTTCGATTTTTAATTATACGTGTTACGTTTATATCGCAAACATTTCTTAGTTTATTTTGTGTTGTTATTCAGAAAATTTAGTAGTAATAATATTGGTCCAATAATACAGTCGAAGGAATTAATCCATACAGCCAATTCTGAAGTTGTCAATATAGTTAGTTTTCTTCTATATCCAAGTTAATGTAAAGGTATAAGCGCCGAATCCTCTACATAATATAACGTAATTTTTTATCTTCTTAATCTTCAAGACCATAGAATTAATGCTTCATAGTTTTATTTTTCATTCATTTCACTTATGCAAAATAAACGAACGATATTATATAATACGCAATCAATTTCTACACGAATCATGTAACACAATATTATGAAAAAAATATAAAATCCACTACCTGACAGACTGAAATCCCGCCAAACACTCTTAAAAAACTATATTCTACATTAGTTTTGTTGCCAATTTTTTATTTGTGATATATTACGTATTATAAAAGTAGAGTGAGTGTAATTTATATTAAAATAAATTATTTTTGGTGAATAAAATCTGTGATGCTACAAACATGATTTTTTTTTTTAACTCTGTCGATATGTCTGTTTTTTTTATTTGTTCCGGGTAATCTCCGAAACGACTGGACCTATTTGAATGTTCTTTTTCTTCTTAGAAATGACTACGCTTAACAGCTTCACCGGACTACAAGTAACATTTGAACGGGAATTCTACGGGCAAATAAGTAACTAATTAGCTATTTTATTTAATGTTGTTCGATAATGTGTAGCTTCCTATTTTCATTATTTTCTTATATAGTGTGAGCACTGAGGGTGATATATAGTTTAAAATTCCAGTTATGTGGCTGATCATAATCCCATCCCATTCGATACACTATTATTATTCACATACATAATGTACACGTTACCTGTTACAGTAGAGGATGTGCGTGTGATACAAATATTTTTGAAATAGTATTATTGTAATTTACACTAGACGTGTAATCACAATTTTAAATTTATTTAATATATTTAAAAAAATGCATGCGAAGCCGCGGGTAACAGCTAGTTGTTAGATATAAATGATCAAGAACTATCTAACATCTCTGAATGTAAAACCTTCACTTAATTGATTCTAACTGTATACCAGGTGAAAGGTTAGACACTCGCAATATTCTAGGTTATGGCACTTTGTGGTCACATTTAATATATAAAATAATAATATAAAGCAAATAATAATAAACAACAAAGAAAACCTAAGTTAAAGTTTGTTCTAAGACTTTCCAAAGCATAGCTACAAAAGTAATAAACCTAGGTGCACTAACCTGTGCCAAAAGTTACGACGAGGAGTTGATATCTTTCGATAATAAAACGAACAACAAAACCCTTTTGTTTTGTTTATGCCGTTTACACGTACACTTTTAGTTCAACCCGACGGTCATTGATACTGTGCTTTAACATAGACGCTTAGAGGATTGACTATAATTTTTGTATGTTTCTAGATAATTGGGTCAAATATTAAGCAACTTATTTTAATATATTTAGAACGAGAATCGAATGCATAGTGTCCTCCATAAATATTACTACTGTCTAAGCATTCACCTGGTATATTAAAATATCGTAAGTTTAGTGTTATGGCATTGTCTACACTTTACGTATTTGATTTCGATCATCGCTGTCTCCCTATATATCTACGTATAAGTATATAAATGGCTGTATGTACAGCACAGATACTTTCCAATACCGTTAGATCATTAATTATGAAAATCGGTACACTCACAGTACCCTAGCTTTTGATTAGGCATGTTGCGTTAGAGAAAACACTGAGATAGTCGTTTAAGCTCTATCGCTTTTTTTTCGAACTGACTACGCTATTGACCTAGCAAGGTCTTAACAGCTTCACCGATCTACTAAGGTGAACGTTTAAGGCACTCAGCCGATTTTATTTTGGCAACCAGCTCAAGGGTGCATGGCACACCTCGGCTTGGCTGTTGCCTGTTATATGCAAACTCGCGACCTAACTTAGCTAATCTAGCTAACTATTAATATATGTCTGAATTGTTGAGACGCATATGTGTACCAAGCATACACGCCTCAACAACCGTTCCATATATTTTTTTATCGGAAAATTAGAGTTTTTTCAGTTCGATAAGGGAAAAAAATAAAACCCTTCCACTTCCATGTGTAAGCGTATAGGCGTGCACGTGTGTGGGGGTGATCATGTAGTGTTGTAGCAGTAACGTAAATTTTTGTGTCACTGTATCGCGCGAGCAGCGCACTCAAGAGCTCCACACCGAGGGAACGGACCTAGGCTTGAGTCGCTGCCGAGGGGGGCCTAATCTGGTGTGCGGGAGCGAAATTTACCCCCAGACCAAGACGGCGTGATCTGTGGTTACGCGGGCGTGGGCGTGAACACGCTCTGTTTGGAGAGACAGACTGGTACTGATCGTTCGCTGCCGTTATTTCATCGGGAGGATCGGTAAAAATATGTCGCGGACGTCTTTGGTAGCGAGCTGCGTTAGGTACGGTTTCGTATTTTGCAGCGGATACCACTAACGGACTGGGATGATTCGCGGCTTTTTCGAAGTAACTACTAGTAAGGGATTTAATGTACGCCCAGATAGAAGGCATCTCCAGATCCTTGTGAAGATCCTTATTCCGGACGAACCATGGGGCACCGGTAACTTTAGGTAGAACGCGGTTCTGGAGAACCTGTAACTTTTGAAAATTATCTTATACACATATGTGCAAAAACGGGACTGCTATATGTCATCACGGGACGGATATAAGGTGAGCTTGTGTCTGAGGGACATCTTACTCTTATAACAAAGCAAAGGATGGAGGCGACCCAAGACCATAGCGGCTTTGTTTCGCACTCTATCTATATGTGACTCAAACTTTAAATGTTTATCTAATGTAACACCGAGATATTTGACCTCGCCGGCCCACGGTATATCGACTTCATATAGCCTGATGGGCTCAAGGTTATTACTACATCGCGAAGGGTGGAAAAGTATCGCGGCACTCTTATCAGGATTAACTTCTATCCGCCATCGACGAAACCATTCACAGAGTGTGCAAACGGCTTTTTCGATGCGCTTCCTAAGAAAGTCCGACCGTCAGCTGGAAGTGTAAATAACTGTATCGTCAGCATAACAACCTACCTCGACCCCCGGAGACCGAAGTAGATCGCTGATGTACATTTTGAATAGTGAGAGCGCGAGTTTGGAGCCCTGTGGCACACCTGAGCGTATAGGGTGGAGCGGAGATAGTTCCCCATCCACTTTAAAACAGAAAGTCCTATCAGTGAAATATTCGCGGTTAATATGAATTAACTGATCAGGCAAGTGAGATTTACATAATTTATGGATGAGTCCTTCATGCGAAACCTTATCGAAGGCTTTGGAGACATCGAAGAAGACTGCAATTGTGCGTTTCGGTTTACGTTTCGGATCAGCATTAAATTTAGAGAAAATGTACTCCGTGAGGTGGTGTACTTGATTTGTGCAAGAGTGTTCGGCACGAAATCCGAACTGCTCAGGTGGTATTAATTTTAAATCTATAATCGAAACCTAGAGACGATTCAGAAGGAGCCGCTCGTATAATTTACCTAATGTATCTAACAGGCTAATTGGGCGATAGCTATCGGGAAGCATAGCTTTTTTGCCAGGCTTGTGTATGCCTATCACTACGGCCTTCTTCGAGGCGTCTGGAAAGTGGCCCTGGGATATGGCCGCATTAAAGATGCAGACCAATAAAGCTATGATGCGATCCCATCGGGACCGGGGGCTTCCTAAGCTTTAGACGCTTGATGGCATCCGATACTTCATCAAAAGTGATACGAGTTAGCGTATCAGCCGTCGGAGACGCTAACGCATGCTTTACCGAGGTCTCGATCGATCCGATATGTATAGGGTCAGTGTTTGCTGTGTTCGGTGAACATTGTTTCTCTAAACTTGTGGCGAGAAACTCCGCCTTGTCTATACTATCGAACGCGGGAGGCAACGCGGGGCCTCTATCGAGAGAGGGCATCGGAATAGTCTCGTCTGACTTAAATGTTCGCGCGAGTTTCCAGTACGCCAGGTGAGATGGCCGGATTTCCTCCAGGAGCCTATCCCATCTGTCGGCCCGGATCTCAGAAATACGAGTTCTAACCTTTTTTCGCAATAATCGTAACCGATCGCAATTCTCTACAGACGGATAAGTGTCGTGAGCTCGAGTCGCGGCGCTCTTTTCCGTGATCAAATTTCTGACGTCATCCCGGAGTATAAAGTTGCGATCGTTCACCGCTTGTACCTCTTTCGAGGTCTCCCTGACAGCGGTCTGAAGATAGTCAAACCCGAATCGATAGCCAGATCTGCGTCGGCTTTCGACACCAACACGTCCGGGATCCTGTCTAAACTTAGAGACGTCGGATTATCTTTGAAATAACGCGCGAGTTTCGCGTAATCGGCCACCCTGACCGACGGAGGGGTGGCATCCGAGTACGATCCTAATAGCAATATTACTGGGCGGTTATCTGAGTCAAGTTCGTGTACGACTTGTATGAGTCGTAACCGAAGCGTGACATTTTTAAAAAGAGCTTCGTCTAACACTGTCGGACGACAGTTATCTTGATAGTGAGTGGGTTCCGGAGGGGCTATGACGTCAAAAGCTAGATCGTTGCCTAGTCTGTCCAGTATCTTCCCGTTACGAGAAGTAGTTGGACTATTCCAGATGACGTTCCCGTTGTTGAGGTCCCCCGCTATAATGACGGAGTCTCCTGATTCGAACAACGCTTCTAAGTCGGATTTTAATAACTCTTTATTCGGTGAGAGATACGCGGATACTATTATGACGGACGGATGTCCGGTAATCCCTAGTCTGCACATTGACATTTCCATATTGGATAGAGCGGGTGGATCTACTGGCAAACAATATAGGGAGACAAATGAATAGTTAGAGAAATATGTAAATAAATAGATAAATAAATGAGTAAACAAATAGATATATCAAGAAACAATTAAAGCAATAAATAAATAGAAAGGACGGGTCTTACTCAGTTCTAGGAAACAGAACGCAGGTGTGGCACAGGTGTGCCCGATCGGAACAATGAGAACGAGCACTCGCAAAGTAATAACTGACGTCACTAAATCACGAATATCGAAATCGAAGCGAGCTGCAAAGCAGACAACCGCTCGCGTTGACTGCCCGATCGGAACTCCGCTTTATCGCGTTTAACGTTTTCTCTATAGTAGTCATTGCACTGTGCGATAGAGATAACGCTATACAAAACCGAAGCAAGTTGACCATATCCAGAGATCTCATTCTTCTCTCCCCGACGTACCAAATTGGATACTGATCGTGTATTTTCATAGATAACTCTGGGGGTAAATTTCGCTCCTGCAGACCAGATTAGGCCCCTCTTGGCAGCGACTCAAGCCTAGGTCCCTTCCCTTGAGTGACACAAAATCTTACATCACTGCAACAACATTAAACATATCACCTCCACACACGTGCACCTTATACACGTTTACACATGAAAGTAGAAGTGTTCTGTTTTTTTCCTTCGTTGAACTGAAATAGTTTAGAATATTATCCGATACGAAACATATATAAGAGTTGTTGAGGTATGTATGTAAAAAAATATCATAGATAACGTATATATATTATTTGATATTGTTGTTAAGTTTGACATTGTATTTTAACGTCACAGGCTGGCAACGCACTTGCGACACCTCTGGGGTTGCTAGTGTCTATGGACGGCGGTGATCGCTTAAAAACAGGTGACCCACATGTTCGTTTGTCTCCTATAATGACATAAAAAAAAACTTATAAGTAATTGTTTTTCTCTATTAATGATATCTGTTATATGTTATTATTTAGTCGTATGGAAGGCAGGGGTAAGGAGTAATCAATTTTCAACTGAACCGAAATTACTAAAATAAGAGTTTCGATGAACGTTAATGTAACGAAATTAAATGATCTCTGATTAACATTATCAAAAAAAGAGAAGTATATTTGGAACTATTGCTATACTAATGCTACTATACTTTCACACAATTTATCGAACTCTTTTAATGTACTGAGTCGTTGCTTCTTATCTTTCCATTACAATTTATAAGTAAGCTTAAGCGGTAACTTTTTCAAGGTACGAACACATGATAATGCTTTTCAGGTCAGACTTTATATCAAATAACGATAGAAATCTAAACCCAGTCGTCAGTACGCGGCAATTACCGTTATTTGTGGTGAACGCACCGCACCAATTTCGATCTATTTTCGCATAACAATGATATTTAGTTCGTTAACATATATGGGAAGCCACGATAATTGGTTGTTATGTCAGACAAACAAACAGGTAAGGGTATTTTGAAATCATTTCTATTATTGTGTATATTGCAAATGTTACTTGTAACAAAAAAATAGATCCATTTTTAGTGCGTCAAAATATATGAAACTGTCAATTTTTTTTAAGCTGTTTTGATGAAGATGAGTGATCTATACTTTTTAGGAACACCAACACGTCAATTTATAACTAAATAGATAAAATGTGCGAAATACATCAAATATCCACTTTATAAGCATACTAATTTTGGTTTCGATTTTGGATGTGACTGTTAAAAATACTTTTCTGATTTCTAATTACCTAATAGTACAATATGAGATTTTCTAATAAATAGCGGAAAAGAAGTACACAAAAAGTTACGAAATCCGCTATAAATTACAATTTAACTCTTAGGGTAATAATGCTTGCAAAGGAGGCGGTGGAAAGGGAGTGGGCGTGGACCACTAGGCTTCCCACCCTAACCATTACCTAACTTTCCCTCCAACAGTAGACGAACCATACGGCGATGGGTAGGTGATGACGTCTGGTCGACGTAGACACGGGCATGTCCATCGCCCTTGCTACTTAAACTGCACAGGCCCATGTCGTGGAGACGCATTGTCAGGGTGGTCTAACACCCACTCTCCCTTTGAGGGGTCTACCATCTTTGACCCCTCAGACCGCAGTCAGGACCTCTTGAATGGCTTACACCTGTCGGGGGACCAGACGCAGTGCCAGCCAGCAGTCCCTACTCCACCAACTAGAAGGTATATTAAGGCTTTATAGGGTTTTAATCCGTGCAAATCAGACATAACCCATCCTCAGCTGCCGGGATGAGTATTTGTTAGGGGTATCCCAATGTAAGAAGAAGGGTAATAAGTATAATCTTCTCACTTCTGTATCTTGCAACCTTTGAAATATCTAAATGTAATGACGAGTACGGTGGAAAGATTTACAAATGTATTGTGTCCAGAATACTGAATAGGTTACCAAATCCGATAGTCAACAACCTTGATAACTAAAATAAAAACCAAACCATAAATATGTTTATTCACGGGCATAAGTTAATTAAAAATAACATAAAGCATTGTAATCCTACGAAATAGCCTCTAATAAAACCGAAAGAAGATAGAAAACACGGTTCTGAAAGGGTAAAAGATTTAACGTCTGTTCGTATTTTACTTATCACCAAACCCTGATCTGAAGGATGAATCCGCCGTATCAAAGGATTCATCTGGTACAAAGGGACACTGGGAAGGTGTTGAAATGTTTATGTCATCTAGATTTAAAGAAAACCTTACATCGTTTTATATGATTTCGTAAAGTTTGTTACGAAGTTGAGTTAGAAAACAGTGTGAGTCGAAATTGCCAATTTATTCTCTCCGGACTCGCCTTTACCAGCGTCCACTAGGCTGAACTAGATAATGTCTACTTCAGCCGAAATAACTCCCATAAATTGAGTTTAACAACTATCGTGTTTCGTTCGTTGACTTTCCCAATTTTTGTACCGTAACTTTTAACTTTAGTAACTTTTTTATTAGCTTTATCGAAAGCCTCTACTTTATCTTAGAGTACTCTATTTCAGTTTAGAATAAGACCATAAACAAGTAAATGTAATTAATCACAAACATTAAATGGTTTGATAAAGGATATAGTAAGACCTCTTATTGTCTTCTTATATCTCAACCAAGACCGAATTAAAAGAAACTTGTTCCCGAATATGCATAGACATATTATGTCAGCTGCATTTAAGAAATAGTCTCCAGTTGCAATGTCATCCCAAAATCAAGTTCGGACAAATAGTGGAAAATTAATGCTAATTCTCAAATGATATTAAAGAGTGTCACGATGTCTGACAACCATATAATTAAAAAATTAGTTGCTTGATAAGTCTTTTTATTTGTCCAGTGTTGTACAACAATATTGCACAATGGTCTTTCAGAATTAAGACTGCTACACACCACAATTTAAACTTTAAAGTCTCCATCTAAAAACAATCTTGATTTAGACAGTACGTTTGTCTATGTGAAACATCTATAGGCATGGGTTGATTATCGGCGTGGCGACACAAAACATGAACTTTGCACTGTTAACGAAATACTCAAAAACATTTGCTACCATAACTGTATAAACATAAGATTCAAATTGTTTTGTCGGCCACTCGTTATACTAGTGTTACGCGGCACGCATCAACGACTTAGCGCTCTTTGATATATGCCGCCAAACACATCTCATCTACGCCTGGTTGACGTTTTGTTTTTTGTATTTAATAAAAATGAATATTTGTGTAATAAAATAATAGTCATTATTTTAATGAACAAATTTGTAATAGTTTATCTTTTCATTATGCCATATTTGATTCCTGTCGTAATCTGTTGTTTTGTGCATATAACTTGTACAAAACAATTCCGATGTTTCACATCAGCCAGGCGTCCCGTGACAGCTCATTTTTTTGCATATAGTATCACAGAATTAATAATTCTTTTATAATTATTTCGTCATTAAGTTGAAAGTTGAAAATACCTTCAGTATCTAAACAGATAACAAGGTCCTTTCCAGGTAATAATAGCGTTCGAGAATGTCTCGCTACATATTTTATCTTATTGTCACGCGGTTTGCTTTTTGTTTTAGTTTTCGCATCGCATTCTAATATAGATCCGTAACCAATAGTTTCTATTCGCATTTCATTTGAAATGTAATAACAGAACAGAACAATTTGGTGAATTCGATTATGCAACTTCAAATTTTGGTCATCTATCTCCATACTTTCAAATTTGGTCACTGATGAGAACTTATACATTACTTAATTTAAAAAGAAACTTGTTTTAATTACACATAACTGCTAATTATATAGTGTATCCCATACTTATTAATGTATATAGCTTGATGACATCAAAATGCAAATATAGCTGGTTTAAACTAAAGTTAGCTTACAATTTGTTTCTCTTTTATAATCTATACAAAGGCTGTGATGGTACGAATAATTAATATAATATATCAAATAAATATAAAAATAATATTATAATTGGATAAAAATAGAATAAGGAAGGAGTTATCTTAAAAATATATCACCTATAGTTTGTAAAATACAAATTATGGACAGGATATGGAAAAAAACTCTTGCTTACGCAAATATTTCCTCATAACGAGACGTAAACGTCATAAATTACGATATATCAAGTTAACAAAAGACATTAATTTGTATAAAATATAATATCTCACATCAGTAACCTTTAAAATTATTATAATTTATTTATATGATATTCAAAATATTCAGTCATATATTTAAAATCACGAATTTCTTGATTAATATCAACCCATTTCACACCATTAATTTATTACTTAATTGACGAGCTACTAATCGCCATAATATTTTATTACGTGGTCAATTTAGATTCCATCTGCAGCTAAGAATTGAACTAATTGTATTAAAGGTAATAAATTAACCGTTAAAATGGTTCTAGCGTTTATGTCGTCCGTCGAACATTCAGGACGTAATTAAATTTTCAATAAGAGATGAGTGTCGAATAATATTTAAACAATGCTATCGAGCAATACTATAAAACCTGCAAAATTAGAAACCAGAATATGATACAAGCTTTGTTCTAACGATCTTTTACGAGACCAAATAATTTGTGTTGAATTATTTAGTAAATTCTGGAATTTTAGCTATAACTGCTGTACTCGACATAATATATTTATGTGTCGGAAGTCTCGACTATTTATATACAATATGTTTTGAGATAAACAAAGTATAGGTATCTATTTAGGTACATATTAAGCTTTGTGTGATGAATAATAAATTGTTAATAGTTGTGGAACTAGGATTATAAAATGATTCCGGAAAATTGTATGGAATAACAATATAATAAATAGTAATATTTATTAATAAAGTATAAGAATAGATGATAATTTGGATTTGGAACCAAAAGACACGTTAAAAATCAGTCTTAAATCACTTTTCATTGTAATTAGCCAAATAAATATCTATCTCCCAAAGGCATATTAACACTAGTTAAATATCGGCTTACAAGGAACGTTTCCAACCATGAATTAAAATAAAATTTACACAATTCTTACTAATATTATAAATGCAATTAGGAGTTTATTTGTAACGTTACTGTAGTAGTTCTCTCTAGAGTACTGTCTTTCAGTTTGGAATGAGACCATAAACAATTAAAGTAATTAATCGCAAGCTTCAAATAGTTTGATAAAGAATGTATGACCTCTCATTGATAGTAACAAAGACCAAGTTGAAAGAAACTTATTTCCAAGTATGTATAGACATATTACATCAGCTGCATTTAAGAAATAGTCTCCATTTACAATGTCAACCCATGGTCAAAGAGAAACAGTGGCAAAGTAATGTTAATTCTCAAATGATGTTAATAAAGAGTGTCACTATGTCTGACAACTATATAATTAAATAATTAGTTGATTACTGAGTATTTTTATTTATCCAGTGATGATCAACAATATTTCACCTGCTTGTACATCCGCATCCAACACATGGAGTACATCCACGCCTTAAGTACTTACCTGATAATCGATAAACTTCGCGCACATGTTACCAGGGCTGCAGAAAAGTTACCCACACTACATACACAAAAAAGAGTATTGTTTCCGAAGGACAGATCAGATTTACATTAAAACCAGACCATCAAATGGTAGGAATATTTTAGTTTTAAATATATAGAGGCAGCCAGTATTGTCGTTACTTTACTAAGTCTTGTATATGACTGATATCTAATATTCCATCTCGAAACCATAGTCTGGTGAAGCCGTGAAAGCCCCTCAAACCAATAGCGTTAGTCACTTGAAAAAAAAATTCTAGTATGGCCTTTTCTTGTAAAATACGTAGTTGATGTCCGAAAACTGCCGGTAAACATACATATATATATATGAATAGTTAGATTAGACAGGTTCAGCCACTTTGACACTCTTGAAGTTGTTGCCAAGCGAAGAATTGCCTTAAGCACTCGCCTTAGTAGTCCGATGAAGGTGTGAAGTCTCATCAGGCCAATAACGCAGTCAGTTCGAAAACACAAGAGCGCCGAAAAGCCACACTAAATAGTAATCACTATAGTCCATCGTATACTCGTGGTGACAGTTGTCTAGAATAAAATAAAAATCTTAAATGAATGGGATACAAAAAAAAAACAAATAAAGAGTTGTTTCATCCATACTTATTGGAATAAGATATACGAAGTGTACATGCCCAAGAGATATGAGGGAGTGAATACACCCGCATAACGGGTGCAGAGACGCCATGCATAATATTTGTGGGAACCATCGACACGTGTTCTCCGCTACCCTCGTGTGAACTGAACGCAGGAAGACGAATGTACTCGTATTGTTTAAACTTGGACATTGTTTAGTGTAAGATGGGCTCCTTGTTGTTGTCATGTTAATGGCATGTAAAAGGGTGAAAGGTTTTAATTTTGTACTTAAAAAACTATTGATATGTGATCTATAACTTTTATAATGACATAGTGTTTTATATATTAACTAGAGGTCCGGGCGGACGTTGAGCTGTCTTGATAATAAAAAAAAAATCTAAAATTCAACCGCAGTGCCATCTACCGGGACAATTGTGAATCTAAGCCATTCTCGGATCCACTGCAACATGCACACAAGATTTCGTCAAAATCGGTACAACCGTTGAGGAGGAACTCAGTGACATACACACGTACAGAAGGAATTTATATATAAAGATAGAATGAACGCAAAAACTACTCAATAGATTTCGTTAAAATTTTATTAGTTTTAGACACTTACCCTTATCTAAAAAATCACAATATCTTCTTTTCTTATTTATTAAATAAAAATCAAGCAATTCCTTATTTTCAAGATTTCAACACCTCTCAATAATTTATATTCAATATAACAGGACAACAATTGTATAGCGGGCACGACGGATTATTTTTAAATTAGTAATTACGATCTCAACTGATACATAAAGTGACAATAAGTTGCGGATGCTAACACTTAATCCTAGAATACAGGTGCCTCTAAAGTACAGTGTTGGAATAGCATACATTATTTACGGAAATCTCAGGCTTATCATACCATTTGAATCTACATCAAATGACGTTAATATGCGATACCTTTAAATAACTTTTGTCACAAGAAACTCTCTGAACTCACGAAATATAGCCTTAATAACGGTGTTGTATAACCACATACAGATTATTATACGAAAGGTACATGCGTAATCAATATTACAGAATCAGATTGTAATCTGTGAAAGTGTAAATCAGAATTATAAGAGACATCTGATACAGATTCCTTAATGAGCATACATGATGTAATCGACTATTACTTCCTAGTACCTATACGTAAGTATATTTCTTTATTTTTTACTATTGACCCTGTTCCGGCTTCTCCTAGGTGCAGTTGATACATAAATTGCTCCCGTATGAAGCCATGGCTAATCTGCTAAACTGGTCGCTTCATTTCATATCTGAGAATAGAACTACCAATCTGATCATCTTTTGTTACTTTTTGTAACTGATAGACAAAAATGTTTACTGTGACTTCATATAACTATACTTAGTTAATAGATTTATGCTGCTATTAGCCTAGCAGACATCATAGAAGCTCAGAAAAGGCACTTCTTTTTCCAATTTAGCTGACCAATATCATCATAACTTCACGTGACTTGCATATATTAATGTAAGTACCTGGGCGACCGTGCCTAGCTCGGTTCTTTAAACACATTTTTAAATTAAAATAAACTGTTAGGTTTGCCTTATAAAATTAAATGCTTTTTACAAAAATAAATAAAATATTAAAAAAAATATATCTCTCTGGTATCACGCGGATTCGAACTGGGGTTACACGGATTTTCAAAGCAACCGATTTCCATCTGAGCTATTTTTGTTTTGACAGCACCGGCGAGATTTACCTTTATATACTTGCTTTAGTTTTTCATTGCCTGAAAACTCAGTTTAAAAAAGTTTTTTATGAATAAAATCTAGATCGATTTATCGTCCACGAAACTACCTACATACTAAATTTCACGGAAATAGATGATGCCGTTTTCGAGATCCTGAATATATACAAATATAAAATTATACAATTATTGCTCGTTTAAAGGCATTAGATTAGATTTTATAGCCTATATACATCTGGAATAGTATAAGCCCTTTCAAATAGTGAAAGAATTTGCGTACGAAAATGCGTGATTACCAAAAAATATACCAACCAAAAATAGAAAAAGATACCGTCAAATTGTGTGAGCAGATTGCGAAATATTATATTTTATAGACGTATACTATAACCGAATATCAACGAAGTATTCAGAGCGGTCATAATGTTAAAATAACAGTTATTATTACCAATGAATGCCGCATAAAAAACAGATGCTTTTGGCGCAAGCCGCAACAGAACAAAAGGTCTATAAGCATTCACGATCGCGATGTTATAGCTTTGTAGTTTTGGCACTCGCTTACTAAACACTGTTGCTTTATTCGAGCATGATTATACCACGAATTAAAGATAGATAAGATCTAGAATTTAGTAAAAAGCAAGCTAAATAGTTACAAATAAATTTTCCTTGTATCTCATATCTCAATATTTTGATCACGAGGATTGTTTTGTATTAATCTTCAGTGTAATATTTACTTTGTGTAATTTTAAACTTTAATAATAATGAAAGTAAGATTTAGTTAATATACATACGTATAATTTACAACTATAAGCGAAAATATACCTACACACCGTGTACGATCATGGGACCTATGTCAAGAAAAAAATACGTTAATATAAGGTCTTTACCTATGAAATTACCGTTGTGTATGAAAAAACAATTCCATGTTTTTAAAATAAAATTAATTTGAAATTAGAATTCTTAGCCAAACAAAAATTGTTTTGATTTGAAATGGCCAGTACTGCAGAACGGCAATTTTATAGGTAAAAAGTCCTATTATAAAGTGAGAATAAAATTAAAAAAAAAATTATTTAGCAAATATTCATCTATTAAAAAGTACATATTTAAAAGTGAATTATAAATTATATAAATAAATACCTAAAAAATTTTATGTGCTTTTGAGGTTATATAATCGGAAGCGAACGATGTTGTGCCCGAATTTCGATATGCATATACATACTGTGATATAATAAAAAGAGATAGATAGAGTAAAAAAAGAGAGAGAAAAGAAGTAGAACGGAGAGGCATAACGCTTTTTCCTTACGTGACGATTTCTACCAGTCACTTCTACCACAAACCGCATCACGGAACTTTAGTCCAATAAGTTACTTTATTATAATATTCACTCTTCAATAAATATAATTGACGAATTCAAAATGCGGAGTACATAATATTTTTATTTAACTATTTATGACCTACAGAAAATGAGTAACATATGTTGTATTTTATTATTATTAAATTTACATACAAATTAATTAATCGTACAAATCTACGGCCGGTTGATATATGATAGATGCTTAATAATATGTATTGTGCCGAATACTCTTATATTCACATATTTTCGACGAAATAAACCTTTATACATCCAAATAAAAACCATTAACAAATCCTTATCTAAACATTGATGACAACACAGTTGATATAAACCTATTTACATATAACATTATGTTTCAAAGATATGATTCGGCACCATAATAAAGAACAAACTTGAGTGAACGTCTGTCTGGTAAATTTTTACAACACCTAAACGATGTAGGGGTCGATGTCCGATAAGGCGTCTATAGCAGTTGTAAGCTTGTTTGTACTGTTCTGCTTATCAACCAAGATCGACGGGAACGCGGAAACACCAGCTTTCTTATCGACTCGACGGAATTGCGACTTGAAACATTGATTGCGCAATGTCGACTCTTTGACGTGCAAACATAACTTGTATAATGTAATTGTGCTTATTAAAATACAAGTCTGGTTTAGTATATCTCATGATGTAAGAAAAACAGATCGAAATAAGAACTCGCATACGTGTAAGAATTTCGCATAATCTAGAATGACGTTAGTCGTGTCCAAGTCTTTGACCAAAACTCTAACAATCTAATAAGCTCAAGATATCTAAGGTCTCAAATATATATAATTAGATTAATAAAGTATACACTAGTAATAATAAAAAAATGTTATATACGTTTTTTTAAATGTCTACGCTATTGACCTGGCAACGTCTTAATAGCTTCACCGGACTACTGTTTTATACGTTATCGAAATCAAGCGTGTTAAGCAAGAGCGAACCAATAATTTAAATGACTGAATGTTGGTCTCGAATTGAAAAATTGATTAAATTAGATTGTACTAGTGCAGACCATAGTTATTTGATTTTTTAAAGTTTGAACTTTAATAGGGTTCTTTTTGTCAAAGGGTATAACTTCTATAATCAAAGGTTTTCATCATGGCTACTCAGTTATTTGCTATGATCTTTAATTATATCAACATAAAAATAGCTATGTGTAAATGAAAATTGAAATTAATCATAAATTTGAAACAAAAACCACGTGGTAAAGCTCATATTTTAATCAAACATAACTTTACGAAAATGAAGAAATTTATCGCAACCCTTGACACGATTTTTAATTAATTTTACACGACACTATGGGTGGGTGGTATTTCTGGGTGATATTGAATTAAATGTAGTCTGTTCATTATGAGAAATAGTGATATGCCCAGTATCATCGTTTGGAAAAATAATGGATGCACAATACAATCAAATGGTGAATCCAAGACAAAGACGTTTTTAATACTATCATTAGCTTTTGAAAATAAATTCTTTTTTGTTGATACATGAGGTTGAATTGCAACATTGTAACCGCGGAATAAGTCATGAATTACTTTTATGAACAAAATTCTTATTCTGATTATACAAAGTATTATTTGGCTCATTTTTTTATTAATCCATCATTTGAAGTGAGTTCACGATAAAATAAAATAAACATTACAATAATAGTTATATTTTATAATGTCATTGTTGAATGTAGGATGAGAAACGGTTATTAGAACGTAAGAGTTAAAAAATACACATAGTCGAGCATAGCAACCTCTTTCACAACTTTTTTTGAGGTTCGTAATTATTGACGGCTGTCAAAATATCTTTTTTATTTACATGTGTGTATATGTCGTGTAAAATCCAAGCATTAGTGTGAGTAATGCTTATCTTAAATAATTTAATGCACTTCTAATGCATTTTATATATTATAAATAACTTTCTGCACTTCGTCGTCATATAAACTTTATCTATGCCAAATTTCAAGTTCACCCGTTAAGGGGAAATAGGTTAAAAAGGGGTACAATTTTTTTGCTTCGCGTATTAATATACAGATATAAAACATCACCAAGCCTTAGAAATGCCACGACAATTCTATATCTATATATGTATGACCAAAAGTTTGCTACAAGTAAGCCTCTAGGAAAAAGTCCAAATTTTAATTTACATTATGGCCGGTAAATACTCGGAAACTGCTATCGCTTTAATCTTGTCCAAAAAATAATTAGGACCTACAATTTTCCTTCATTCTATAAAGTTTATTAATTATTATATTTAATCATAAATGTGTACAACAATGAACAAATATTTCATTCACTTAAATTTGGTAAAATCATTAAATTTTTAGACACGACATAAGTTTTGAATTCGTAATATCTAATAATAATTATAAATGCTGTTGTGTTATTTTACAACAATGGTAATTACTAAGTGTTATCAGTTATTCTACTGTTGCGTAATTCGCAGTTTTACATTTCATAATAATAACTCGGTAAATTAATATACTTTTCGTTCGTATCGTTACTTTAAGTTTTTTAGTTAAGGTATGACCAGATACGTTAACATGCTAAAACCACTAGGCTCACAGAAACAGCTTCTATTAGATGCTAAGAATATATTTACGACAGGGTAATAGGAGCTAACTATGTGTGAATTTAGAAGATGCTCCACCATCACGTCGTGAGTTTCTCAAATTATCTTCATCGTATCCTCAAAGTTATTCAAGACTATCGGGTTCTTTATATCTAATACCTTTAAACGAGCATTTCTTGTATATATTCAAGATCTCGGAAACGGTGTCATCTATTTCAGTGGAACTTAGTACGTAGGTAGTTTCGGGGACGACAAATCGATCTAGATAGATTTTATTCATAGAAAACTTTTTTAACTGAGATTTCAGGCAATTAAAAAATATATCTAGAATATGTAGGTAAACTTCGCCGGCACTGTCAAAACAAAAATAGCTCAGGTGGAAATTGGTTGATTCGAAAATCCGAGTAACTCCAGTTTGAATCCGAGTGTATACAATTTTTTGTTGTAAATAATCATAATTTTGTAAGGCAATCCTAACAATTAATTTTAATTAAATAAATAATTATATTATTACAATTATAAGAGAAATATCTTTTTTTTATGTGCAAAAATGCTAATTTTTCGAGTTATTTTAATTTAAAAATGTTTTTTAAAGAGCCGAGCTAGGCTCGGTCGCCCTGGTACTTTAATTTACACAAATCGTTAATAGTTGAAAGTAACGTACAATGTATTAACGCAGCTTTATTGTAAAGTGTGCTTAGTGGTGTGTATTTACACTTCTAAATTTATATTTGTTTTGTTTAGTCTTAAATTTGTAGTTACAGTAGCTGTGACGTGTTATGTGTTTCTGTGTTATTTTTTTTAACTTTGTATTATAACATTATTATGATAGACTGAAAATCCGTTTATCATCATATTGGCTCCCATTAAAAATCATCCTTTCAGTACTACTGTTTTTCTTATATCATAGGAGGCAAACGAATAGGCGACTCACCTGATGTTAAGTGATCACCGCTGTCCATAGACACTAGCAACTCCAAGGGAGTTGCAATTGCGTTGCCAGCCTTTGTTTGGGGGAGGGGGAAGGGGGGAAGAAAAGGGGCGGGGAGGAGAGAGGATGGACATGGGCCTCCAGCACTCTCAGTGACCGAACGAAACGCAACAATGTAAGCACTGTACTACCCCGAACTAGCCAACCCATTCATGCTGAAACCAGTAATAGCTACAGCGTGGCTCTACCACTACTAAAACTGTACTGTACTGTATTAGTTTACTGAACATTTTGATGAACGGATTCATCAATTGTTGGGCATTTCTTTTTCTTTTCATTTTTCTAATGTATCAATTTCTTTTCTGTCCAAAACGTTTGTATAATCTAATTTAATTGTATGGTTGTTCCAACAATAAAGTATTTCTTTCTTGCTAATTATATGTTAAAGAAAATTAATGCAGGTTTCAAAGATCCAAACTGTGATAAACATGTGTCATTGAATACTTACTATAAAGTAAGTAACCGCCTACACACGACACCAAACCTTTCTACCGTCAAACATAACTAACTGAGAAAGCAACGATACATACTTCAACAAAACCCATAAGCCAGCTATTCCTCGATCGGCTGCTATAAAATATATATTTAGAGGTCGTAAATTCATATTAAATTTCTAGATTATGCCCTGATGAGATTCTGTATCACTCGAATTTACATTTTAATATTTCCACTATTCGAATCACACCTATTTAACTCATAATAATTTAAAGAATAGAATTTATTGAAACTTCGACAACTGAACGTAGGGGTCTCATTGCAATAAACAAACTTGAATAATAACAAATATCTTCATGATAATTAGGTTCAAAAATATTTTACTCACAATATTGTGTAGGTGTCTTTATACACGTGATAAATAAGGTATTCATAGTATTATATGTTTTGATATATTCTTTCTGTGGCAGAGTTTGAGGTTTTTCAAGCGCGGTGTTAACAAAATTATACGATACATTGTCGACATACTTTATTATAATATATTATATTACTTTATATGTTAAATGTCACCATGAAGTGTCCTGTGCTAGAATACTGCGAGTGTCTAACCTTTCACCTGGTATTATGTTTAGACTAGTGAAAACTTACATGTAACATGTTTACTAATGAAATTGGTAACACTAAAAATCTAACGTTTATATTTATATTACAGTGACCATTACTCTTAATTATATCAGATAATTACGTCATCATAGTTTATACATTTATTTTTGCCTCACCGTTTAGCTAATAGATATATTGTAAAGTTTTGACGGGATCTTGGAATGTTATATAGTTGATTTTATATTTCATTCGTGATCTTGTGTTATTTACCAATATTTTGTAATAATGGTGGTGTTTTACGTAATATAGTTTGGTTATTGTGCACAAATGAAGTGGATGTGAAATAATACCACCGAGCATGGAATTTTTCTTGCCACAAAAACTCTCTGGAAAGTTCTAACAAGTCGGCCACCATCTTGTTATCCATTGGAATGATCGCAAAAAACTTGTAATATTACCTATTCAACAATAACAGTAATAATTGGTTGCCAAAAAAAAGATATATCGTTTAAAAAGTTCAATTAAAAAAGAGAACCTTAACAATAGACCTGTAAGAAACTCGGACGGAGTTGGGGTCATAGCGAGTTAGTTAAATATTTCAAATAGGCAAGCAAGGGTATCGGTTACATACGTTACGTGTGAGATCGGTTTTTTAATATTGAGTTAGTGTTCAACACTCGGGGAATGACTAGTTAACGAAGCGCTCGAGCCGACATTGTACCAGAACGCGTCGAGAATATAAAATCAGGTTGCTCACTCACACGTTTAATATAAAAAGCCAGTAAAAGTAATATCGAATACCAGACAACATGCATATTTTTATAATCGGCTTTGAATAGTACATCTATATCTATACATATAATAAAAACGTAATTATAACGAGTCTGTACTTTTTAACCGACTTCAAAAAAGGAGGAGATTATCAATTCTACTATGTTTTTTTGTCGAGTTCTGTCAACGGTATCCAGTGCAAAACCGTATAAATGTTAAATTTGCATTAAGCGTGTACACGACAAATATTTCAATACCATGCCAACCGATTTCGATGATTCATCCTTTATTGGAAAGGGTGTATGTAGTATTTCAAGGGTAATTTGATATGTTTGGTTAGGTTCTGATTATAGGATCCGTGATAAAGAAACAAAACATTCAAGGAACGAGCCTACTCTTTTCTTAAGGGCCGGCAACGCATCTGTGATTCCTCTCGTATTGTAAGTGTCCATAGGCGGGGGTGATCACTTACCATCAGGTGACTCGCATGTTTTAGTAAAATATATTCATGTACACTAAAATGGAAAAATAAAGCAAATTTTCAAAAAAAAGAATTAATCGACTTCAATATTCAATCAAAAATCCATAATGCACTTAAAAGCGAAAAATAAATAGTTTATCAAATTAACCAAATTAAATAAAACATGAATATGTGTGCTACCTAGAGATGCATTGAAAGTCGGTGCCTTTGTACCTATATGATTTTCGGTTGGCACCGAAAATATTGAAGTCGGTTAATTCTTTTTTTGAAAATTTACTTCATAAATATTTGTGAACAAAATTGTTGCAGGTGTCTTGGTATATCCATACTAATATTATAAAGAGGTAAAGTTTGCGAGTTTGTGACGTTGCAGGGGGTAATCTCGAGAACTACTTGTCCGATTTGCAAAAATCTTTCAATGTTATATACCTCATTTATCGAGGATGATTATGGGCTATATATAATGACGCTAAGACTGGTAGGAGCGGAGCACCAATGATGAATGTTTCAAAATCGGGATTTTTTTCCTTTTGAGAGATTATGCTGCGTGTTAGCATTAAGCCACAGTGACTGTTCCACGCGAACGAAGTCGCGGGCAGAGTAATGAAATACATTTTAATCGTTTTAGAAATGTTTGTCTGTTTATTTGAACACGCATCATAGCTAAAGTATAAAGCGTATCCTTGAGTAATATTTAGTCTCTGTTTCATTAAAATCGGTTCAGACTATCAAAAGTTTTTGTAATTTTAATGACGACGCGACTTAACTACGAAAGAAAAGTAGTAAAATTAATCACTGTTAATCTACACAAGGTCCACGCGGACGGAATCACGAGCACAGCTAGTGCATTCCAAAATATTCATCACCAATTTTAATCGGTTTCTATAAAAATCATTTTTATATACATATAACAACTCATTAACAACAATTCTCAAACGAGGGATACTATTTTCAATAAATCATATGATGATAAGCAATCAATTCAAATTTTAAATTTAAAAACGTGATGACACAAAATGCTTAGTGAATCTTAAGCATTAAACTTGAGTCACTGTTGAGATAAAATTATTTAAGTCATCGCCATCAATCAATTCGGTGGCATGGGCTTAAGGCGCTGACGCGACAGAACTTTACGAGCGTGTGTCTTAATTACTTGGAAGTTTTATTAAAATCTCGATGTGTTCATATAATTCAATGGTTACAATTATTTACAAAGGAACACAAAATCATCTAAAAGCTTTTTAAATATTTTGAAGTGAATTGAACGAAAGTAAGCCGTCACTTGCGGGACTGTGTCGCTGTATCATGCTTATTCGGCTCCTTTTTTTTTGTAATGACTACGTTATTGACCCAGCAAGGTCTTAACAGCTTCACCGGACTACTAAGGCGAGCGCTTAAGGCACTTAGCCGATTTTATTTTGGCAACCAGCTCAAGGGTGCACGGCACACCTCGGCTTGGCTGTTGCCTGTTGCATGC
The DNA here is from genome assembly GCA_014332785.1 of Antheraea mylitta. NCBI lineage: Eukaryota > Metazoa > Arthropoda > Insecta > Lepidoptera > Saturniidae > Antheraea > Antheraea mylitta. Next base: position 1,302,020 of record JACEII010000022.1, on the reverse strand, counting down.
AAAATCGTGACCTATCTTAGCTAACTTAGCTAACTATTCATATATGTATGAGTTGTTGAAACGTATATGTGTACCAAGCATACACGCCTCAACAACTCCTCCATGTATTTATTATCGGAAAATTGAGAGTTTTTCAGTTCGATGAGGGAGAAAAAAGTAAACCCTTCCACTTTCCTGTGTAAGCGTGTAGGCGTGCACGTGTGTGGGGGTGATCGTGTAGTTTTGTAGCAGTGATGTAAATTTTGTGTCACTGTATCGCGCAAGTAACGCAGTCAAGGGCTCCCTGCCGAGGGATCGAACCTAGACTTGAGTCGCTACCGAGGGAGGCCTAATCTGGTGTGCGGGAGTGAAATCTAACCCAGACCATGGCGGCGTGATCTGTGGTTACGCGGGCGTGGGTGTGAGCACGCTCTGTTTGGAGAGACAGGCTGGTACTGATTGTTCACTGCCGTTATTTCATCAGGAGGGTTGATAAAAATATATCGCGGCCATCTTCTATGACGCGCAGCGTTTGGTACGGGTTCGTATTGTGCGGCGGATACCACTAACGGACTGGGATGATTTACGGCTTTTTCAAAATAACTAATCGTAAGTTATTTTACGTACGCCCAGATGGAAGGGATATCTAGGTCTCTATGGAGATCAACTCTCCGCATGTACTACGGGGCACCGGTCACTTTACGTAAAACACGATTTTGGAGAACCTGCAGCTTATGAAAGTTATCTTTGGACATATGCGCAAAAACGGGGCAGCTATATGTCATCACGGGACGGATACACGTCTTATACAAAGTGAGCTTGTGTCTGAGGGACATCTTACTCTTATGACAAAGCAACGGATGAAGGCGATCCAAGACCATACTGGCTTTGTTTCGCACTCTGTCTATATGTGAATTGAACTTTAAATGTCTATCTAATGTAACACCGAGATATTTGATCTCTTTTACCCAAGGGATATCGATTCCGTATAGCCTGATGGCCTCAAAGTTATTAGCTCATTCCGTGAGATCGAAGAGTATTGCGACACTCTTATCGGGATTAACTTCTGTGCGCCATCGACGAAACCATTCACCGAGAGTATGAACGACTTTTTCGTTGCGCTTCCTAAGAAAGTCCGACCGCCAGCCGGAAGTGTAAATAACGGTATCGTCAGCGTAACAACCTACCTCGACCCCCCGAGACCGAGGTAGGTCACTGATGAACAGATTGAAGAACGTGGGCGCGAGTATGGAGTCCTGTGGCACACCTGAGCGTATGGGGTGGGGATTTTATTCGGCTCCACTCGACATCAAACGCGCCCGGTTCCGTGATCGTGCATACTCGGCTCCAATAGTGGGCAGCCACGTTTACTGTTTATTATTTTGTACTATAATAATGAAATAATACTAAATATCTGTTTATCTATCTTCTATTTATATCTATATACTATAATAAAACTGTAACAAGGCCAAATCTGTACATTAATATTTTTTGAAAATTATAATCGGGGTAGGCTATTTTATCGATATAGAAGCCAAGAATAATCTTTTTACAATTTTTGTCTGTTTGTCTGTCTATCTGTCCTTGTGAACACGTATCACTATGAAAGTACTGAACCAATTTTGACGAAACTTGACACAGTGGTAACTAATATTACAAGATTGCATCTATAATATTCTAGTCTTACCAGTTTCGCCACACTACCTAGAGAATCCCTTGCGTTTTATGGAACAAAAAGTATGCTATATGCAAATTTATAATATTAGTTGCCACTGTGTAAAGGTTCGTCAAAATTATGTCAGTACTTTCGGAGTGATACGTGTTCAGAGGGACAAACAGACAGACAGATAAAAATTGTAAAAGGGTTTTTTGGCTTCTATGTATGTATTATTGGTTTGGATGGCGAAGAGCACACATCTTCTGGGATTTTGTAGGGCTTTTCATACGTGTACATTAAAATAGTCCAATCTTACGCTGCACTAAGGATTGAACAAGGCTTGTTCTTAGGATTTTTTTGAATCTTCTTTTATAAGGTTTTTGGGCTCTACCTACTGAAAAGCTTCTCGTATAATTTAAAGGACTCTTTCGTGGCTATGTGCGTAATGACCCCGGTTAAGGAGCATTTTTTTGAGCATTTTAACTCAAATTATTTTATGGTTAAAAAAATGCAAATTACTAATTTTATTTAACCTAAATAGACCCCTGAGTGTACTACTAATGTAAATATGTAAAAAACTTATTCTTCTTGTTACCTTCCATCACTACCGTAATGAAATTTGTCATAAATTCGGTGTATCCCGAATATATCGAAAACTTAGACGAAATTGCAGGAAATAACTAGATTGTTATATATAATTAGCTTAATTAGTAACTCCGGTATTGTTTGATAAAGTTTGATTGATTCACAGCCCTAGCCTCAGGGAAACGCCTAAATCATAGGTACAATATAGCTACTAATTTCCCTGCGGAGTATTGTTTGATTGAAACGAATGGGTACAATACAATACAGATATTTGGTTTGTTGTATACATTCCCTATCTATTTTAATATCGTGTCTTTGATTACTCGATCTTTCCTTTATTATAGGAGTTCAAAAAGTGATTTCGAAAATCGGTAAAAAAATATTTTAAAAAAGATGTATTCAAAAGGCTTTTAAGACTTATTATTATTATATTAAGTTATTATTTTAATTCAATTAGGATTGAACTTCGGATAACTAAAATACTTAGCTTACTTAAAATAGCTTATGCTTATGCCATCATATTTTAAACATATAAAAAATTGTGATTAATAAAGTAATCTGAAAGTGTTAAATCCATTTACTTACTTTTTTTTTCGAAATGACTACCCTATTGACCCATAAAGGTCTTAACAGCTTCACCGGACTACAACCCATTTACTTACCTAATCTCTTATATACTCGCGACGTCATTACAATTATAATAACTTTTGATAAAGTGGACCAATTTTAATGAAACAAAGACTAAATTATTCTCAAACATATGCTTTATAATTTTCTTGATGTTGTTTTATTGTGAACCCAGTACTTTAGCAGTGATGCGTATTTGTACACACAGATACAAAGCCAGGCAGACATTTCTAAAAATTATTGAAACGTATCTTATTACCTTTTCCTAGATTATAACAACACCTGCAACATTTTTTTTCACGCAAATAGAAAAATTACATACACGTTAGACTTACATTCTTATTATTACTATAGATATATATAAACTGTATAAAATATATACGATTATTGTTGTAAATGCCAACACATGTGAAAAACAGATTAACGTTAATAATTTCGATGTACAAATTAAACCAATTGGTTTAATAATTGAAAAAAGTACACCGATATTCTATTGTTTTGAGTATTCACGTCTATCATTAATTCTTATGACCGCCTCTGCCTTTGTTTTACTCCTAAGATCCTTGGTCCTTCTCTAAAAAAAAATTAAAACAATAATTTAACTCAGTACAAAGTTATTGAAGTTTTAAGAAATTACGGTGTTGTAAACACTACCCGTGTTATTACAAAAAAGATAAATACGTATTGAACACTTGCTTTAAAAATGTTTGGATATTTTTGTATTAAATGCACTGCGCTCGCCGAACGTTCGACATCTTGTTCTTTTATCTCGCTTTAGTCAGCTTGGATTAGACTTAATAAAAAGGATAACGCGAACTTGCCTCGCCAGCGGTCGGCGAGCGGGATGCATTTAATGCGAATGCCCTAACATTTTTAAAGAAAGTATTCAATACATATTTAAATTTTTTATAATAATACGGTAAGCGATTAGGAATGTGTCTTCTTGCCTTTTCAAAATGGGGTAAGCGGTGCGGTACTTTAGTTTTTTTACATATAATATAGTTAAGATAACACAGTAAAGACAAAATCGTTGGTATCAGGTAGCTGTTCAAGTGAGTATACTTTCATTTAACTGTACAATTGTAACCAAGCGAAATCGTGTCAACTGAACTAAAATTACTGAGTAAAGTATATATGCCTTATCGCAGTTACGTGATCCCTTCTGTCCCATTGACAACATCTTAACTAATAAAACGTATCCAATTGAGCTCATCAGCTCAATTGCTCTTAATACACGGATTGCTCATGGCCGAAATACGACGCGAAAATTTTTAATTGCTATCTCTCTTAACCAACGAAGTGTGGGGGCGATGTATGTTATTAATTGGGCTAGTCATTTAAATATTCAAACAATGTTTTTTATAAACTCGACTTTAAAAACCTGATTAACTTCTGAAATGCAATATTTAGATGTTATAGGTCAACTTGCATAAAGTCCTAACCTGGCGCCATACGACTTGTTCCTGTTTAAAAATAGTATAGTTCAAGGTCACCACGGAGGCGTGGTATAGGTAATTGTATTTTTTTCTATATAAATTTCACTGAATCTAAGAAAGAAAATATGATGAAAATGAATCAATTTTTTTGACTTAACATTTTTGTCCGAACATGATACCTTTTTGTAAATTGGATATCCGTATCACGAGTTATAAACACACTAACGGACAGACTGACAGGAATTCAAATAATCAGGTGGTTTTTATATATATATTTAGGGGTTTTAATGACTATATCAGGCCCATAGTAACCTTAATTTTGTTGCGTGCGGACTACCATAAGTGACACACACAATTAAAGCTAAGATGAATGATAGTGTCACTAATATCGACTCAACAACTTAAAAATATAAACTCAGTGTTGTTATATGTGTGTTAATTTCATATAACGTAAATAAAATACTCTATCTACACTTAAATAAATATAATTAATCTTAAAAGATATATCTAAACGAAACTCGTTAAATAATTTATTAATCTTGTCTACAATAATAATGATCGGAATAAAATTTTAAGGCGTTATAAAAACAGTTGCAGACCACCTTTGAGACAATTTTGTAAGAATAAACCTCGCCCACGAATTCGCGTCTCACGTTTCTTTAAAAGGCTAGTCCTATGCATTCGAAATGACGGTAATAAGGTAATTTAACCTTTTATCCCCACAGGTATACGATGACAATGTTGGCTTTTGTTCAAATATAAAAATAAGTAGACTGAATGGTATGTCTGGTATGCTGATTGCAGGTTTTTAGATTTGTCATTTAGTTATCAAGGTCAATCAACCAAGGATCAACTTGCCAAACACAGAGACAACATCCCACCGCCATGTGGATCCAAAAAGAGTATACGTAGCCTTAAACTCTCATATAAGCATTATCTATTGCAACTTGAAACTCAGTAAGTAAAGTGACGTATAATGTATTCACGCAGCTCTATTTTAAGATCTGTTCATTCCTCGGTAGCGGCTCAAGTCTAGGTTCGATCCCTCGCCAGGGAGCCCTTGAGTGCGTTACCTGCGCGATAATGACACAAAAATTTACATCACTGCTACAACACTACACGATCACCCCCACACACGTGCACGCCTACACGCTTACACCTGGGAGTGGAAGGATTTTATTTTTTTCCCTTATTGAACTGAAAAAACTCTAATTTTCCGATAATAAATATATGGAGGGGTTGTTGAGGCGTGTATGCTTGGTACACATATACGTCTCAATAACTCATAAATACGGGAATAGTTAGCTAAGATAGGTCGCGAGTTTGCATGTAACAGGCAACAGCCAAGCCGAGGTGTGCCATGCACCCTTGAGCTAGTTGCCCAGGTAAAGTCGGCTGAGTGCCTTAAGTGCTCGCCTTAGTAGTTCGGTGAAGCTGTTAAGGCCTTGCTAGGTTAATAGCGTAGTCAGTTCAAAAAATAATGTTTATTGGTGTGTACTTTTTCTTCTAAATTTATTTGCACAAAAATTAACCATCACGTTCGGATCGCTGCCGTTCAATCGTGTATACTCGGGTCGAGTCGTCATCAAGCGTATTTGAGTCAGTGACACATTGAATCATGCAAACTTGGCTCCTTCAACAGCTATATTGAGTGTCTGATAAAGAATGCATACGATATTCTAAAACGCTAATAATTAAATAAATTACTCACCTTCCATATAACTAAGTTTTATATCGTGACAAATTTTCGAGGTCTTCCCCGCATGCAATATATTCTCATTAGCGTCAGAGATATCTGGGTGCTATTTTTTTTCCTTTTCATAATCACGAGACATCAATTTAATTAAGGCATACTTCTCGACGCATCCATAGACACCGGGTACCTACTAAAACATACTTCGAATGTTTCAATCCACTCGTTTTATTTTGAGGTCCTCCGAAGATTGTGAATGGAATTTTAATGAAATTCGAAAACAAACAGGCCAATTAAAACAATTCGATAAGATTCGAAAGATTAGTTTTCGAAGAATAAGTTTTATCGGACCTAAGTCTATAAATTCAATTAATACTATTAATGCGAAAGTTTATTTGTTTATTTGTTTATTACGCTTTTAACTACTAAACTGACCTTAATTAAATTTTAAAAGCCGTAAATTTCTCACTCAGAACAAAATATTCCAAAGGATAGGTCAAAACAATATTTAGGGCGCATGAAGGCGTGAGTAAAACCTAGTATTATAGGTATATAGTCATGTAACTATATAAATAGTATATGATAATATAAAAAAAAAATAAAGTTTATCTGCCGTTTCTCCGCGCTAACCTTCCAAATAGCTAAACTGATATTAATTAAACTTTTACTAGTATACAGAGAGGTCCTTGAGAGTATTGTTTATGTCAAATATAATTACATTTTCAAAAGAGACTATGCAGTAATGATAAACGTAACAGAGCTAACTCAAAATTAGTAAATCTATCCACACATGTGAACATGCTTGGTACACATATATGTCTCAACAACTCATATAACTAATGTACGTAGGTAGTGTTATACCTCATTCCCAATCACATGCTTCCCGGGTGGTGCTAATAACTGACAAATTTATGGCCGCTGCAATTTT
>JACEII010000022.1:1257667-1295105 GCA_014332785.1 Antheraea mylitta | reverse complement strand
TCTATTTAACCACATGCTTCAATAAATAAAATTAGACATGAAAAAATTACCATAAAGAAACAAGAAACAGTCCATAATTAATCCAGATGAAACACATAGATTTCGTAAAGAACAAAACCGTCTCTCAAATATTATTTGTAATTGCTATTTTTACAGATCAAATGAGATTTTGGACAAAAGCTAAAATTTAAAAAAAATCAATATCTAAAAATATTATAGTCATATGTATGAAAGTAAACCATTTACTGACACAGAAAAATACTTTAAAAGCATATCGAAACAAAATTCCATAGTGACCCATCTACAATCCCGATAAAGTATTTGAAATTCTGTCACTCTTAAGCGTATCTTCCCATGTATGGTATAATATGTATGTCTACGAATCGGCATGTACAGAAACCTGAACCACCGGTTGCAATGCAGTAATATAATCTATAAGAAATCGTCCGAGCGTTGAACGCAAAAAGAACATAAACTATAACGTGGCCTAGACATACTGCACGTGCATAAATAAAGTACATTTAATAAAGCAACTTGCTAAGTAATATAATATTAATCTCATGCAATTTGTATTGATGAATGAAACATACCGTATTATTATGATGCACGAGAGCATTTGTGAAGGTTGATGAATGTTTATTGTTTTATGCAAAAACTATTGAACGAACTATGATTATGACTACTAAACTTTTAATAAAAGTTTTCAGTAATGTAGGTATAATCAATTATATTATAACTAAAGATGACGATCTACTAACTGTAAATATCATAAACGCTTCGACAACAGCTTGTTCAAACTTAACTAGCTATCTATTTTTGACGACTGCCCCGTCAATCCGTCCGTATCTAAGCAACATGTAACTATTTCTTTCTTACGACTGATATTGAGATATGCTATCTTACTTCCACATTTTATCTAAGACAGTTATTTTGTTTGAACTGACTACGCTATTGACCCAGCAAGGTCTTAACAGCTTCACCGGACTACTACTAAGATAGTGCGGCGTTACAATATTACTTTACGTATGTGTGCATCATCGTGTCATTTATTTGTTGCCATTTGTCGAAAACATTGTTCTTGTCCGATCACTGAAGAACTTCGGGCGCGGTTAGTACTTGGATGGGTGTCCGTCTGTGATTGCCGCGTGACGTAGGTATTTTGTTGCATTTTTTCAATTAAGATGTTTCCGTATAAGAGTAAACCTTTGCTTCTATCGTGTATCCTTATGACTCATACAATTTTTTATTACTGTCAAAGTTTTTTTTTTAAGCTATTGCATAGCTTTCGTCACGGGCCTTGAGCGTGGAGACCGAATCCAAAAATTCCGTAACGAAAAAACTTAACACCCCTCACACTGCCTACCATGTAGCTCGGCCGAGCGTTCGCTTAACATATATATGGTTCGACTGTACAAAACGCGCACGGATCGAGTTTTTTTTTTTTTCGAAATGACTACGCTATTGACCCAGCAAGGTCTTAACAGCTTCACCGGACTAATAAGGCGAGCGCTTAAGGCACTCAGCCGATTTTATTTTGGCAATCAGCTCAAGGGTGCAAGGCACACCTCGGCTTGTCTGTTGCCTGTTGCATGCAAAATCGCGACCTAGGGATCGAACCTAGGCTTGAGCCGCCGCCGTGGGAGGCCTAATCGGGTGCGGATCGAGACGAGCTGCTCCGAAATCGGACGAATACGTAATCAGCTGTTTGTGAGAAAGTATACTTGTATATAGGTATTTATCATCTATGTACAACAGTGAGTATCTGTACTCGTATAATTTGTGTACAAAGTGTTTTCCTGAATAACCTACATGTATTGTAAGATAATAAAAATATTTTGAACAATATTAACTTCTCATTTATTTAATAAAAGAAAAAAAATTGTTTTCTTATCGGTCACCACGCTCAAAAAGTGTAACTTGAATTAATATGAAAGAAAAAAACAAAGGAAAAAAATACTGCATAAATAAAATAAATAAATAGTTATAATTGCATAAGTTAATAAAAAATGCTATGCAATAGCTTTACCGCGGCAGTCCCCGAGTGCCACACATATTTTTCTCGAACTGACTACGCTATTGACCTAGCAAGGTCTTAACAGCTTCACCGAACTACTAAGGCGAATGCTTAAGGCACTCAGCCGATTTTATTTGGTCAACTAACTCAAGGGTGCACGGCACACCTCGGCTTGGCTGTTGCCTGTTACATGTAAACTTGCAACCTATCTTAGCTAACCTAGCTAACTATTCATATATGTTTGAGTTGTTGAGACGTATATGTGTATCAAGCATACACGCCTCAACAACCTCTCCATATATTTATTATCGGAAAATTAGAGTTTTTTCAGTTCGATAAGGGAAAAAATAAAACCCTTCCACTTCCATGTATAAGCGTGTGGGCGTGCACGTGTGTGGGGGTGATCGTGTAGTGTTGTAGAAGTGATGTAAATTTTTGTGTTATTGTATCGCGCAAGTAACGCACTCAAGGGCTCCCTGCCAAGGGATCGAACCTAGACTTGAGCCGCTACCAAGGGAGGCCTAATCTGGTATACTGTCAACGTCTTTAGGTAGACTTCAGCAAATTCCAAGTACGACTATTATTTAAGATTTCGACTATAGTAACTTAGGAATTCATAGTTCGATATTAGAATCAGGAGAAATGTTTTTACCTATAAGCTTCTATTCTTAAATTAGAGTTAATTAAAAATAGAGTTGACGTACAAACTGTTCGTTTTTTCTCCGATTGCGTTTTTTATATGCATATCGATTCCTTATGACGGAAGTGCTTATAAATGCAGTGTAAACTCTTTATAATGAAGTTTATTATAACGAAAAACTTTGTATAGTGTAGAAAATCGTTCAGTTTTGTTGGTTTACCACAACACCATTTATTTATCGTCTACCCTCACGAAAACTCTTCTTTATAAAGAAAAAAAAATGCTCGGTGCCTTGAAATTCGTCATAGAGAGAAATTCGTTACACTCTCTCTATGTGAAACTAAACTAAAAACACCTTAGTTTTAAAGTGCAGGTTACAAAGTGCAGCTTATTTTGCGAACCTCACCTGCCTCCATGTCAATGCACCGGGAACGCAGCTGTTTCTTGAATTGCAATTAATAATTATTGATGTATTTGAAATAAATGTACAAAATATGATTAAAGATTAAATGCTATATTTCCAACTAGCTTCACCGGACAACAACTTCTTCAACTACTTCGTTTGTTAACTATCTTTAATTTTTTTTTTTCGAACCGGTTACGTTATTGACCTAGCAAGGTCTTAACAGCTTCACCGGACTACTAAGGCGGTTGCTTAAGCGCTTAAGACACTTAAGCTATTTTATTTGGCAACTAGCTCAAGGGTGCACGGCACACCTCGGCTTGTATCTATAAAATATATTTTATGAACAATATAGACATAAAGTTTTTATTTAGATTTCCAGATCAAGCTGATCGCATTGGTTTCATATTTTTGGCTGTAATGAGGTTTATGCAGTTTTACATTAAACAGAGCTTTTTTTTTTAACGTGGGGAAGTCCCTGATGGATACCCACCCTCCCGGGGGAGAGGATGGGTTATGTCCTACTTGCACGGACTAAAATCCCACGGTGTACCGACAGACCGTAGTGTTGGGGCAGCAAGGGATCGAACTAAGCTATTCCCATTAGATAGCCGCCCCAACGGTCCGCCCGGCGGAAGGTAGCCGCCGGGCTCTTACCTATAGAGAGACAGCTGGGTACACACCTGCTGCCTCCCCTCGTCCGTCGAACCTATGCAATGAGGGGATGAGTCCCCCGACTACATCCCCTCAGGTCCGGCTACGGTGGCAGGAGGTGTTGGGCAAAACGCCGCCTCCTCCTGCCGGTCCTCCGTTGGCGAAGACGGCCACTGAGGGGGTCCGCCTCGCGGGCCCTCTCCGCCACCTCCTTTTGCGAGATGACTTCCTCGCAAAAGGAGGCCACTACTCGCCACGCCTGCTCGCTGCCGAGCATGGACGAAACCATGCTCGGCAGCGACAAATCCTCCCCCACCACCGCCGCCAGAGTGCGACGCTCCACCTCCCACGCAGCACACTCAGAGAGAGTGTGCTGCGCGGTATCCTCCTCAGCGCCGCACTCATGACAGGCGGTGGTCGGCTCCCTACGAGCGATTCGGTGCAGGTACCACCCGAAACAGCCGTGTCCGGTGAGTACCTGCAACATCCTGAACGTGAAGAAGCCCCACTCCCTCCCAAGCCACTCTTGCAGGACCGGGCGGACGGCGTCGATGGTGTACGTTCCGTAGCGCGCGTCCGCCAGGTCCTGCATCCACCTCTGGACTGCCACCTCCCGCAACTCCTGCCTCTTACACTCTATCTCCCTGGGTGCCGGAGGCTCCCCACTACGTTTCAAGCCGCCGTGAATTCGTACACGGCGGCGAGAACTCCTGCCTCCAGCTCCCAGGAAAGGGAGCCGGCGAGCGCAAATGCCGCCGCCGAGGACACCATCCGGTACGCCCGGATCGCCCTCAGTGCCACCGTGCGCTGTGCACTGCACAGCGCGCGCACGTTGGCGGCACCGAGGGCGTCCACCCAGACCGGTGCCTCGTAGGCAACCATCGCCCGCACAACTCCCATAAAGAGTTGTCTGCACCCGGCACCTGGCCCCCCAATATTGGGGAGCAACCGGCCGAGTGCCGACGCCGCCCCCGCGATCCGCGGCCCCAGTCCCACAAAGTGGGGCTCGAACCGCCAGCGCTCGTCCAGAGTGAGGCCCAAGTACTTCATGTGGGCCCCTACCTTGATTACCTTGATCCGGGCGCCCTCCACCATTATGTGGGCTCAGGTGGTGGCCCCCGCCGAGGCCCATGAAAAAGTATGGCCTCGGTCTTCTCGAGGGCCACCCTGAGGTCCAACCTCCTTATTCGCCTGACCACGAGGGTTGTGGCCATCGTGGCCAGACGCTCTACCTCCTTCCATTCCCCCCCCTCGGGCTACGACAAGGGTGTCATCCGCATAACAAATTAGGCGTGCTCCATATGGGAGCACGCCGCGGAGCACCCAGTCGTAGCCCATGTTCCACAGGAGCGGCTCCAGGACCGACCCCTGTGGAACCCTTCGCTTTGTGGCCCGCCGAACCATCCGTCCGTCGCCGTCGACATAGGCGACCTGCCTGTCCTCCAGGTACGCCTCCAACAACCGCCGCAGGTACGGGGGCACTCCGAAATATCGGAAAGCCTCCCGTATGACACCGTGCGGCAGGCTGTTGAAGGCGTTGGCGATGTCTAAAGACACCGAGCTAGGCTATGTTGTCTAGGTAGTATTGTGTTCTTTTTTTAATAGAGCAAGGAGTATGAAATAAATTTGGAAACAATTGCTGAGCTAGGCTATGTCGTCTAGGTAGTATTGTGTTCTTTTTTTTAATAGAGCAAGGAGTATGAAATAAATTGAAAGCAATTGCTTATAAAACTTCTGTGTCAACCAAACTATGCTTTTACTTCCGCTTGTATACATGCGCATCCCTCACTTCTCCACAGCAGGAATGCTGCATGCTGCTGCATAATATTAAAAAAAACTTAGTTTCTTTAAACTTCAATAATTGTATTACATGAGGATACCGTGATACACCTTTCAGATAAGCAATTCCGTAAGGAGTAATACCAAAAAATAATTTATCGAAATCCATTCAATAGGATTTGTATGATGCGAGCAGACTCTTAATATATCAATATAACTAATTGTTATTGAATATATTGATAAAGTATTAATTGATTTCATTTTCAGTACAAAAAACAAAAACAATTTAATGAACATTTCGTTTCATTCGGTGCGTGAAAGAAAACATGTAAAATTGTATCTTACAGAATCCCGAACACCTCACATTAGGTTTAACATCCGCTATAGCGATACGTTTATTCGTGGCACATTTGAGAATCGCATATAATTATAAAAATATAATCCGACTGTATCATTACGAACATGCACATGTTAATAAATTTGTCATAATAACTCTTTTTCGATTTGTCAAGTTTCTCGATCATTTAATGAATAGCCAACAGCCAAGAGGCTTGCATGTTGGTATATCAGTGACTGGTGGCAATGGACTTTTACATTTCTCTGTGATCACTAAACTTAAGGATTCCTTTATCAGGAACAGTGCTGTCACTTTACCTTTCTCAATTACAAAAACAATGAAAATTCTAAAAAAGTATCTTAAGTCGTGAATAAGTCCCAAGTATCTTGGAAAACGTAAGAACCACGCTAACCTCTTCATTACAGAGAATGTTGCACTCATACGAAGTTTTCTTATGATAGCGATGTTTTGTGCTCCGTAAATCACTTTTATATCGGACCCCTGTCGAGGCTCACGGATGACCTCCGCAACCTAAATAGTTCACCGGGTTTGGCTCACCGGTGTTTGCTATAGCTGAAATAAAACAACTATCCTATTTGAACGCTGCGTTGAAGGTATTAAATACATATAAACCTTACAAATATTTTAAAATATTTTATATCTGTATTCGAACTTATTAAAAATAAACAACGAATGTCTCATCGATCGAGGAAACCAAAAACCACGGGGTTCTAAATATATACCGTTTCGAACTTTGTTGACTCGTTCGAATAATGACGTCAGTTTTCCATATTAATATACTCATTTTTATTGAAAGGTTAGCGCGCCACATAGCATTCAAGCGTATTTTTATACTGGATACCGGAACAAATATGAAGAGAAATAAAAGGAAGATATCTTCAAGCCAATTATGATTATGGTGTAGAAGGTGTATGATGGTAAATCTATTTGGTTTTTTCCTGTACGAATAGAATGTAATTTTTTATTGACGCAAAGGGCATTTGGTTAACCTACGATACACGATAATACCATGTGTAACTTATTTCATGTGTCGTTAGTATACCTGAGATCGATAAATACCAACAACGTTTGTTTGACCATTATAAAAGTTGGTACAACTGTATTTTCTTTCATGCAGTAGGCTTTTATGTCATGCATTTTACTAGGCTTTATTACGTTAGATTTAAGTTCTCTATGTAATTTAAAGTGAATTAAATCATAGATTGTTGGTTGTCATGAATAAAATAAATTAACGTAAATAATTATTTATGTCTAGTATTCCACGTCTTCCGGAATTTCCTGTAACACATTACAAAATCTACACAATAACATTAAGTTGCTTGGCCATTAATAGGCCAAATAAAATACGGTCATTATTATATACGTAACCACCATAGTAAGTAGCTTTTTCCTGTGACCGGTAGTGCGGTGAAGCTGTTAAAACATTGCTAAGTAAATAGCGTAGTCAGTTCGAAAAAAATATCCTGCAACTTTGTCTGCATATTTTTCGCTTTATTTAGAATAATAACTAGCCTGTGTCCATTTCCAGATTTCTGCCTATCTTCATGCTAAATTTCACTGCGATTGGTTCAGCGTCTTAATTAATATCGCATGTATAGAATGAATATAGACACAGATTTATAAACTCAGCTTCCTTTTTTGTGGGCATATCTCTGTAAGTAACGACCTATTTTAGAAAAAACGACACAACCGTGTACTGTAATCGTAATTGAAACTAAAAGGGTGCCGTTGGAAAAAGATAACTTCAAAAGCCGTGGGAAGAGTTCTGCGGCCGACGTCTCCATCTCGAGCCGTCAGATGTGAGTTGGAACAGATGTTTGTTAGCTATAATAAGCTCTTTCAGTGATAAACGATAGATAGTGCTTTTAAATGCTATATATATTTTTACACGAACGCATTAAGAATTCCTTTAGGTAGGGTTGCCAATTACACGTTTTTATTTATACAAGAATTTTTTTTATCTTTATCTACAAATATAATAAAAATAAAGAATCTGTGTGTAAGGTCAAAATAGCAAATATTTACCGAATAGCTCTAAGTATATGTATACCAAAAATCCAATTAAAAAAAAATTGTCTGTCTGTCTGTTTCGGGTAATCTCCGAAACGGGTGGACCGATTTGGACGGAAATTTGATTGGCAGATTGCTGAAATTTTAGGGAGTAACTTAGGCTATCTGTTTTAGACTAGTCCTAAGTAATAAACGCTAATGTGTGTTTTTATACTTTACAGGTTTTATCGTTTGACCACATCTGGTATCAAGTAGTCTAAGATGGTAAACGCGCTCGCTATACGTAAAAGAAGGAAGGATCTGAAATTTATCTGCCAGAACACTGGAACAGGGTGGTAGCCCTGCCACCATGTTATGGGTACATCGCAATGTTCCACCTAAAGCTCCAATACATACGTAAAGCCTAACTTACTTCTATCAACTCCGAATACTTTTTTTTTCGAACTGACTACGCTATTGACCTAGCAAGGTCTTAACAACTTCACCGGAATACTGGTGTCCAAATACATTAACCACAGCTTCATTAGAAATCAAAATTATTAATTCAATCCGAGTAAAACGATTGTTAGTGAAAAAAAAACGTATCTGTTAGTTTCTAGTTCCTACTTACCTTATAAACTGTTTTATAAACTTAAATATAAAGGAAAGAAATGTAACCATTTGGAAACACGAGCATTAAACACTTCCGTCGACAATCTCATGAACATTTATAGACAAATTAAGCGTTATCAATCGTATATTAAAGTCCCAACTAAAGGCTTCTGTTTGCTTTCGTTTAAGGGTCAGTGAGTCAGGGACTAATGGGTTTTACTTCCACGGACACGTAAATGTGTATTTATATATTTACCAACGGTAGAAAACAGCTAATTCACTTCGAGATAATTTAATTTATTAAAAAGTTTACGTCATCATTTTCTGCATACTAGTTGTCGTCCAGTAGTCAAATTCAATCACAATTCATTCTATAATTCACGCTTCAATATTGTTAAAGTTCTTTTGATACACAGTATACAAGCGCTTAGTAGTTTTTTTTTTCGAACTGACTTCACCGGACTACCAAGCATTTAGTAGACTTAAGTACAGTGAAAAAAAAATAAAATATATTTATAAAAGTAAAACTCGTCAATAACCACTAAACGTGAGTTTTTGGCGTAATATATAATATACAATATGCATATATATTCTTTTTCTTTTCATAATCGTACATATATTATTGGACTCGTATATTATTTTGTAATGTTAGTGATGTTTTACATAATATAGTGAGTTTAAAGTGAATGGAAAATAATACCACTGATCTTGAATTCTGAGATCCCACAAAAACTCCCTAAAATGTTCTAACAAGGCAGATACAATCTTCTCAAAACAGTGTTATCGAAAAGTAACAGTACTGGTCTGATAATAGACACTGGCAAAACACATGAGGCGTTCCTATTTAATCCTCACAAAAGCCTATTATTACTATTATACTACCTATTATTACTGCATTTTAGGTACGTTGTACGTAAAAATAGGCGGTAATATAAAATTTCATATCAAGCCGAATGCAAACCGATTTGCTACTCCATTGCGTGAATACTGATTTACATAATTTAATTGTATCGATGTACGTGATAAAATGCATTTATATATGCAATACACGACATCTAATATGTGACACGTATATCAATTTAATATGGAATATTATTTTGTACGGAATAAGGCTTCTCAATATAAATTATGAATGTTTACGTCACTAAGCCCGACATTGCTTTGGTAACCACGAACACGATCTAACTCATTAGCTCCAGCTCATTAGCTTATATGATGTCTGATATAGTAATAATATTATATGCCTAAATACAGTTTTAGAAGGGCAGAGTTCAATGTGAACGGTTAATATAACGTTGTGGTTCAATTTTTATCAGTGATCAACGTTTCATTTGCATGTCTCGCAAGTCAGAGCAATGCGTAACTTGAGAACGTTGATTTATCTGATTTTACGTCACATTGATTCAATTTATAACAATTTAAGAATGCATGAAGTGAACACATTAATAACATACTCATAATATGTTCTAAGTAAATATTTATTCATTTGTTCATTTTAAGCGTTACGTTATTTAGAGATACAGTTATTGTAACTACTAATTTTTTTTTTATGTAGAACAGGTACGCGCTTCGACACAATCTCACCTGATGGTAAGTGACGATGAGGTCAACGATGTATCGCGCTTACCCACTAGATGCCTGTTCACTCTACTCTTGAACTAAGTTATAAGATAACGGGAAGACAGACGCCGGGAGTGAATTCCACTCCTTAGCCGTACGCATAATGAATGCGGAAGCAAATCGCTTCGTACGAATTATAGGAATATCAACCACGTAAGGGTGGAAACCCTCAAGGCGTCTAGTCGTCCTCTGATGGATTGGAGACGGTGGAATTATATTGTGTAATTCCTGTGCACACTCTCCAAAGTGTAACCTATAAAACAATGAGAGACAAGCTACTTTTCGACGATGATCTATACTAAGTATTCTTGTCTTCCACAGCGCTTAATCACCAGCAAGCCGACGAGCACGACGTTCAATGGAATCAAGAGCGGCCAGCTGATATTTGGCTGATCCATCCCATAAGTGGCAGCAATATTCCACATATGAGCGTACTTGAGCTTGTTACAGGCTGAGAAGTGGTGTGAAATATCGCTTGACTTTAAAGAGAATCCCAAGTTTCCTAGCAGCTGTTCTTGCTTTCAGTTCAATTGAGCGCCTAAAATTGAGATCCGAAGATATCTGGATTCCAAGAAGTTCCAGGCTGTCGGTTACTTGCAAGGAAACACCTTGAAAAGTAGGAGTCTAGTTGAATGGAGTCCGTTTTGTAGAGAAGAGACATGCCTGTGTCGACGGTCGACCATGGCCTCTCTCTCAATAAGGATTTCCGGTAGGCTAGCTCGAGGACTGGATATATACCTCTCAGATACAGTGCTGTCATCCGCATACTTTAAGCTAACGCTAACACGCAGCAGAAGCTCTCAGAAGAGAAAAAAGCGATTTTGAAGTATTCGTCATTGGTTTTATTTTCCGCTCCTATTGTTCCTAGCGTAATGATATATAACGTATAGCTTTCTTTGATAAATGAGGTATCTAACAATGAAAGAATTTTTAAAATTAGACCAATAGTTCCTGAGATTAGCGCGCTTAACCTACTAGACAAACAAACCCTCCAGCTTTATAATATTATTATACATTACTACTCTTCTCTCGGATTTAACTCCAGTTGTTATTCAAATTACAATAACTTTTCATATAGGGGACCGATTTTAATGAAACAAAAAGTGGTTACTCCTAAAGTACTTTAGAAATGATGCGTTGTCATACAAATAGACAGACAGTTGGGGTGTAAGGGGTGTCGCGTAACATCTTAAGACTTGAGACACCCAAGCCAACCTCACCTGCACGTGGTGCACCCTGCTGAATAACGAACGAGGCAATGGCGAAAGCGGTGTGGTAGGGTTTTACAGCTCGACTGGGTCGCAACCACCATGTATATGGCGAAAAAGCCCGTCATAGTGACTCGCTTCTGCGCGTCGCGTTTCGGGATCAACCTGTGCATATCCAGTACCGGGTGACTTTCGTTATTATGGCCGGCATGACAGCGGCTACCGGCGATGGATAATCTGTCTCTCGGTGGTTGCCGATGTTTTTGGATTGTACTTAACATCAGGCGTAGTGCAGTCACTATGTCGGCTTCAAAAAAAAAAAGAAAAAGAAAACAGACAGACAGACAATTCTAAAAATGATAGAAATGTATTCTATTACTTATTTCTACACACCTGCAAAATTTTTTTATTCACGAAAATCGAAACAATATAGACACGTTAGATTTATATATTTATTATATGTATAGAAGATATGAACAAATTTTAATTAAAAAATTTCCATACTTTCTCATAAAAGTAAATAAATATCTCTTACAAATTTATAAATATACAAGCTCAATCAAGGGCTTTCAGGGAGACTCACGAATATGCCTTGAGAAATATAACACAAATTTAATTTCTCACCTTATAGTTCGGCATGAAATAAATTAGAAAAAACGTGTCTCATAGCTTTTAATATTTGTAAGGTAAATTAGTTAGCTAAAAACTCATTAATGGAAAATGTTTAAACTTTTTCATAAATATAACTATCTCTTACAAATTTTTATATATGTTCAAAATAATGGCTCTGTGGAAACTCACAAATATGCCTTACATTATCTTGAGACAAAATAACACACATTTAATTTATTATCTTATAATTCGACATGAAATAAATTAGAAAAAACGTATCTCATAGTAGTACGGAAGATAAATTATTACCTAAAAAAACAACAGGTGCCATTTTTCATAGTTTATTAAGAAACATATTTACGTTTATTAGGTTTTTTATAAGCGTAGTAAAATTATAAATGCTAGATGTAGACCCTGAAATATACAATGATACATTTCAGATCTAGAATGTTTTTCGGACTTAGCATTTTTTTTTCTCGTACTGACTACGCTATTGACCTGGCACGATCTTGACAGATTCACCGAACTACTAAGGCGAGCGCTTGCAGGTTGATGATGTTATTAGTGTTATTTAAAAGATAAATATTACAAAGAGAAGCATTTACCTACAAAATTTATTTTAAAACAAACATGTTGTTACATCATTCAATTATCAGTCCTTAATAATACTAAAATAAGAATTGAGCTTCCACGGGACGCCTGGCGGATGTGAAGCATCAAAATTATTTCGTAGAAGTTATTGGCTAGAAGAACAGATTATGACAGGAATCAACTATGGCATAATGAAAAGATAAAGCACTACAAATTTGTTCCATAAAATAATGACTGTTTATTTATTTTATTATATAAATATTCTTTTTTATTAAATACAGTAATTCAACTAGGTACAGGCGCGGTATTTTTGGCTTCATTTATCAAAGGGCTCTAGGTCGTCGGAGCGTGCCGCGTAACGTTAGTATAACGAGTGGCCGACAAAACCATGTGAATCTTATGTTTATACAGATAGCTTTGCAAATGTTTTGGGGTATTTCGCTAATAGTGCAAAGTTCGTCTTTGCGTCGCCACGCCAATAATCAGGTTTACCCTCCGCATACAAATGTTTCAACATCACAAATTAATCTTGCTATTACCGAAACGTACTAACAATAAAATGTTTATTTTCGTTTAAGTACATTGCCGCGTATTCATGACACAATAAAATGTACAAGGCACAGGCAAAACGATTCCATTCATTGTCAGAAAAACCAAAGTAACAAACATTTCCGCAGATAATATTTACTTAACCTCGCATTCGTTCGCAAAAGACTTTTTATATAACGTCGTTGTGAGATTGCGAGTAATATTTCGTCTATTCACTAATCATTCATGTAATTCTAAGGCACATAAAATTGATGGTTGCGCTGTTACGAATAATTTGTCCAGGGATTTCACGGATGACCTAGCGTGCCCGTTTACTGAGCATTATATTATTGTTATATGTAACAATGATGGGACGATACTACATTAACAAAGCATACGCGAACATTCGTGACAAATCGTCGAGACGAATACGGTGAATCCTCCCATTGTCTATCGCTATGCTACCGTGAATAACTTCTGTTTAACAACACCAGTAATATGAAACAGAGTTCACACGCCGCTTCCACCGTCCTGTACACTTAATGTTCAAGTTATGGCAGATCAACTAATGGGTCGGCGGTCGAAAGTAATTTACTTCGTTTAACAGCAATAAAATGTATTCTTTTCTTGTTTTATCGAAATCCTGTGGTAGAGTTTGGTATTTCATTATTCATGTATTTATTGCTCGACTGCGTAGAAGTATGATAATGGGTTTCGAGTGTATGTATCTTTTCTTTTATTACGTAGCATAGACAGAACGATACTTCTGATTTTTAGCAAATGACATTTGCTTGTACATTCTCAAGAATACAGAAAAGAACACAGGGTATCATTCATTTAAAACAAATGCACTATTTCCGAAGGATATATTATTGAAGGTGGTATGTGATCATCATTGACGTAAGCGAAGCCGCTAGTAAAAGCTAGTATCTAAATGAAACGTCTGTAAAAACGATAGATTTAAATAGGTTTTTTTTCTGACCAATATTCAGTTGAACAACTTATTTCGTTTGTCCTTTTTCGTAAGGAGTATGAAAGTTATTTCTGTAATTTATAACTATACTAGCTGTTACCCGCGGCTTCGCACGCGTTTTTTTAAATATATTAAATAAATGTAAAATTGTGATCACACATCTAGTGTAAATTACTATAATATTTTTTCAAAAATATATGTAAGTTATCACACACACATTATCTACTGTAACAGGTAACGTGTACATTATATATGTGAATAGTAACAGTGAATCGAATGGGATGGGATTTATCATCAGCCACACAACTGAAACTTTAAACTGCTATACATTACCCCCAGTGCTCACTTACACTATATAAGTAATGAAAATATTAAGCTAAACATTATCGAACAATATGTGTTAAATCTTTTATTATATGGATATAATATGTCCACAGTGTCGATATAATTAAGTTATTATTGTACCTTGCTATAATTTTATTCACATATGAACAGATGATTTTCAATTATATTTATTCTTGGAGTGACATATGGAGTATGAGTACATGTACGAAACGTGCATGTTTACAGTGAACAACATATTTTTGATTAATTTCACACGGACGAATGCACGGATAGCAGTTTATCACTACATAGTGTAAAACAAAGTCCTGTTCCACGTCTGTCTATATGTCTGTTCGCGATAAGATCAAAATCTACAGAACGCATCTTCATGTCGTTTTCACCAATATATAACATTATTCTTGGGAAAGGTATAGGTATAGTCGGCCTTATTATCGGGGCGGGTAACGTCTGTAGAACCCGCAAGCTTAAAATAAAACAGCTAATTAGTTACTTATTTGCCCGTGAAATTCCCGTTCAAATATTACTTGTAGTCCGGTGAAGCTGTTAAGACCTTGCTAGATCAATAGCGTAGTCATTTCTAATAAAAAAAAACCGTTCAAATAGGTTCAGCCGTTTCGGAGATTACCCGGAACAAATAAAAAAACAGACATATCGACAGAATTAAAAAAATATGTTGATATTTGTAGCATCACAGATATATGTATTTACCAAAAAATATCTATTTTAATATAAAATACACTCACTTTACTTTTATAATACGTAATATATCACAAATCAAAAATTGGGAACAAAACTAACGTAGAATAAAGTTTTTGAGGAGTTTTTGGCGGGATTTATACTGTCATATAGTGGATTTTATATTTTATTCATAATCTTGTGTTACTTGTCTCTATATTGTGTTAAATTGGTGGCGTTTTATGTAATATGATTCGTTTACTGTGCAGAAGTGAAATGAACGAAAAATAATACCACGGAGCATGAATTCTGTGGTCTTGAAAATTAAGAAGATAAAAATTTACGAAATAGTATATAGAGGGGCGCTTATACCTTTAAATTATCTTGGACATAGAAGAAAACTACCTATATTGACAACTTCAGAATTGGCACCATGAATTAATTCCTTCGACTATCTTATTGGACGATTGCATGAATTATTACTACTAAACTTTTTGAATAGCAACACAAAATAAACTTTAGAAATGATTGCGATATAAACGTACCACGTATGATTAAAAATTCGAAACAAAAATAACGTAGAATAAACCATCTGAATAGGAACACAAAATAAACCATGAAAATATTTGCGATAGGATGTTATCGCGTTACCATGGCAACGCATATAATACTGACATTAATACGCAGTGGAAGCTTCCAAAATAGCCATATTTTGAGACATTCTTCATTAGTGCTCAGCTCCTATTGGTTTTAACGTGATGATATGTAGCCTATAGCCATCCTCGATAAATGATCTATCTAACACTAAAAGAAACTTTCAAATCGGATCTCTAGTTCTTGAGATTATCGCGTTTAACCAAACAAACAAACAAACTCTTCAGCTTTATATATTAGTATAGATAGCAACAATTACACCATGCATATTACATTCATAGACCCTTTTAAAATTACATCAATAATAAACGAGTTTATTACTTGAAATAAAATGTCAAATTCCCATGATGTTAAAATCATTTTCACGAGAACGATGATGTGGATTTCACTTCATTTATGAATATATTTTATTATTTCATTTAAAAAGTATTCATTTGCTACTTGTAATTAACGTGTATTTCGGATTAAAAACATCTCTAAATAGAATCTCAACTAGTGCTAGTATTCAGAAGTATTTTCTTTTAAATAATTACTAATTAACACTTTTATTTTAATTCGACACTACACATACATAAAAAGTTACAACCCCGTAGCGTGGGTCTATCAACAAATTTGGCTTTTTGTTGTAACTTTATATTTAAATATTTTAAATGGAACTAAGTGTCGGCACATTTTAACAAAATCACCTGTCTTCATACGGTCATGCAAAATTATACCCTGATAAACTACAATAAAGTACCTATTTACAGAGCAAAAACAACTTTTTAAGTTCCCCATAAATAGAGATATAATTTAAAATTCACTGAAAAAAAATTGTATGCCATGTGGTAATCAAAATAAGATATATTTTAACTTGAGAAGTTAATTTTTGATGGACAATGAGTTAAGAAGCTGGATTAGAAGGGGAGCACGATGTCAGCGCTGTATTGTATTGTAGACGTGTGTAGCTATTTCTAAAGGCCACTTGGTTATATAAACTCCTTTAGTTTCAGCATATGGGGCTTCTCTGTAATACTATTGAGATTGGATAGGGACTTGGGGATCAAATAAACATGTAGAGTCGTTTCTTCCTTAATAGAAATTCCCACTATGCACATATTATTGAAGTTGCTATAGATTTTTATTTTGATCAAAGTAAATCATGTATGGCTGGATCGGAATCACCATACACCAAATATATCACCACCTCTACTCTTAATCACTACCGCAAGTGATGATAAGTCTGTCCGAGTGACTCTTTCGGTTTATCACGTTTTGAGATCAACCGCCGAAATACTTGCAAGATAACATAACAATAGTGACTGGCAAAGGATTATACTCTTATATTACACTATGCTTACCAACAATTACAGTAAAATATCTTTATCGTGCTCCGATAAAAAATCACGTGAACAATTCTCATGTGGTACAAATTAAACCTTCAAAATACACGTGAATACTCCAAAATACACCACGAATATCACACATAGTGGTATACGTACAACGTTCGTAGCAGGGTAAATATTACGTGGCCGATGATTAGGCGCCTGAAGAGGTCCGCCAGAACCCTCCAGGACGTGTTGACGGTTGCCCTGTCGCGCACCGTCAATGACAAGACGCTGTGCCTCCGCCGGTTGGTGAGAACCCTGCGTCGGAAAATCACCGACCTCAAAGTGGAGGTGCAGCACCTAAAGGAGAAGGCAGTGGCTGCTATCACACCACCGAAGCCGCCAACCATGGAGCTCATCACGGGCGAAGTGGTTGAGCTCCCGCCGGATGACCAACCGGAGCCCTCTCGTCGGAACCCCAATGTCAGTGTGGTCAGTGCGATTCAGGGGCTGGAGCGCTCTTTCCAGCAAACCGCTGAGGGGTTGAGTGCTCGCCTGACCGCATTGGAAGACCGGCTGGCTCCAGTAGAGGTTGTGCGTTCTCCTCTGGCGAGGGACATGCCTAAAATTACTGTGGCAGCAAGACCTACTGTGGGCAAGGCACAAGGACCGAAAAAGGCTTCCCGTGCGCCTCAACCTCGCCGTACTGTAGCTGAGCATGTGAAGAAGGCCACTCCACCATTCCAGGAGTCTGTCCTGGGAATGGATTGGGCCCCACTCACTGCTCCGACTGTCCCCGATACGGCGTGGACAAAAGTGTCCCGCCGCAAAAGGAAGAAGAAGGCGGTGGTGGTGGCGACTCCTGCTGCTCCCACGGCGTCTAAGGCGGTAGTATCGGCTCCTGCTTCCAGGAACCGACCCAAGAAGAAGGCCAAGTTATCTTCTGTGCCAAGCACCGCTGCTGTGGTTCTTTCCCTGCAGGCCGCTGCGGAGACTCAGGGGGTAGACTATAAAGAGGTGCTGCTTAGGACGAAGCAGGCTATCAACTTGCAGATCCTAGGCATTGAGGGCCTCTCTGTTAGGACGACGGTAACCGGTGCCCGGATTCTCCGAGTCCCCGGCCCGCAACGTGTGGAGGGTGCTGTCATCCTAGCTCAAAGGCTTCGGGAGGTTCTGCTGGACACCGTGAGCGTACATACGCCGGTGAAGAGGGCGGACGTTCGCATTGTCGGCCTGGACGACACCGTCACGGTTGAGGAGGTCGTTGCGACAGTGGCGCAGAAGTCGGGGTGCGAGCCGGCCCTAATAAAGGCTGGCGGCATACGCACGTTCGGCTCTGGCACGGGTAGTGTGCATGTCTCGTTACCTGTTGCCTCAGCTAGACTGCTGGTGGAGGACGATCGCCTCCAAGTGGGTTGGTGTGTGGCCCGCGTGCGGCTACTGGAGCAGAAGCCTTTGCGCTGCTTCAAGTGCTTCGCCGTGGGTCACATCCGCACACTGTGCCCGTCGGAAGAAGACCGGAGCAGCCTCTGCTTCTGGTGTGGGCAGTCTGGCCACAAGGCAGCGGCTTGCTTAGCCACCAAGCTGCACTGCGCCTTGTGTGCCGCCGGTGGAAGGGGTGCCGATCACTTCATGGGGGGCGCGAGCTGTAAGCCGCCTCCCGTGAAAGGCCTCCTGTTCCCACCATGGCTACGACCTTCTTAGAAGTCAACGTAAATGCTGGGTGGACGTGGGGAGGTTCGCCTCCTACGTTCGTCCTTAAGCCGGACCAAGGGGAGATCGGACGGGGGTTTGGTCTCTCCATTGCACTGGTTCGGCCGTCTGGGAGACAGTCTATACGTGCCAGGCTGTCTCTCTTTAGCGGGAGGACCAGGATCTTTCTTTCTGGGCCGGCCGCCGGGGGACATGCGGAATACTTCTTCATCCCTTGTCCTCCATTATGGCGGTAGTGGGCACCCATGGGGTTTTAGTCCGTGCGAGTTGGACATCACCCACTCTCTCCCCCGGGAGGGTGGCGTATCCATAAGGGATTTCCCCAAGTAAAAAAAAAAAATGTAAATATTACGTAGTACAATAGATCACGAATATAAAAATATGGTATAATGGATTCTATCTCATTCTTTCTCGCGTTAAAAGCTATTTAGATGTATATGTTTGTCTCGTTTTAATATCGCTTTTTCGTTTTTTCGAGTTTCAAAGTCAATCCAAAAAATTACGATAAACAAAAGCCCTTGGTAATTCCATTATTACGAGGCATTTTAGATGGGGGATGCTCCGGACATGTTAAGGATGACATTGACTCATGCCCTTACTTGTATCCTATTAGTTTTTTATACATATTTTTTTTTATAATTCACTGTGTGACGCTTGACCTCAATTACACCTGATGGAAAGTGAAGACGAGGTCTGGGATATAAGGTGTTCCCCAGTAAAAGCACATTAACTTTTTTTTTATAAGGTTAGTTCATTGTACACTTCAGGAAAAATAGACGGAGGCAGCGCATTCCATTCCTTCGCGTTTCTCAGAATAGATGACGATGCAAAGCACTTCGTCCGGATGAATGGTATGTCTACCACAAATGAATGGAGGCCCGTACGGCGTCTTGTAGCCCTAAGATGAAACGGAGACGGTGGAATTAACTGGTGCAGATCTTGTACACATTCTCCAAAGTGTAGCCGATAAAAAAAAAAACTACAAGACAAGCAACCCTACGCCGATGTTCCAGTGATTGCAGTTTGGCTGTTAACAATGATTCGCTACCGATAAGTCTTCGAGCTCGGTGATCGAAGGGAGTCTAGCAAAATCAGGTGGTATTTGGTAAATCCTTCCCAATGGCGGCAGCAATACTCCATACACGGCCTTATCTGCGACTTATACAGATTAAAAAGCTAAATGAGTTTTTTGTTTTCATATATTTTTCATCGAAACAGTTGTAGTGCATTTCGTTCATATATTATTTCTGTTTCAGTATATGTACAGATTGAGCTTTTGAATACATCATTATCAGTGACTTAATAACTCACCACATATTTCTATTTCTAAAATAGTCGTGGTGGTCTAGTGGTTCCATAGTTGGAATATTAATTATCGAATTGGAATTGGATATCGATCCACAGGTTCGAACCCCGGCATTTACCAACGAATTTTACGTAATTCGCGTACATTTACTAATTTAAATTGGTAGCACTATCGGTTGATGGTGAAGGAAAACATCGCTAGGAAACCTGAACCAGATAAATGTTCTTGAAGTACTATTGTATGTGGGAAAAATATAGAACTGTGAATTTCTCAGAGTTTGGAGACCCGATCAGGCCTCCCACGGAAGCGGCTCAAGCCTAGGTTCGATCCCTTGGTAGGGAGCCCTTGAGTGCGTTGCTTGCGCGATACGGTGACACACAAAAATACATCACCGCTATAACACTACACGATCATCCCCACACACGTGCACGCCTACACGCTTACACATGAAAGTGGAAGGGTTTACTTTTTTTTCCTTATCGAACTAAAAAACTCTCAATTTTCCGATAATAAATATATGGAAGAGTTTTTGAGGCGTGTATGCTTGGAACACATATACGGTTCAACAACTCATACATATATGAATAGTTAGCTAGGCTAGTTAAGATAGGTCGCGATTTTGCATGCAACAGGCAACAGCCCAAGCCGAGTTGTGCCGTGCACCCTTGAGCTAGGTGCTCAAATAAAATCGGCTGAGTGCCGCAAGCGCTCGCGTTAGTAGTCCGGTGAAACTGTTAAGACCTTGCTAGGTCAATAGCGTAGTCAGTTCGAAAAAAAAGTATTCCAAACTACGCTATATCACTAATATAGTTTAAACGTCATAGAATGTTAATATGACAATATATACATAAAAAAATATTATTCTATTGAGTTCAATCAAATACCTCGACAAAGACTTAATAGCGATCCTTTGTTTATGATAGTACATATACTCCGAACCGCTACATTATAATGAGTTAGTACATCTGTGGGCGGTCATGGGACATCACCCGAAAATCAGTTGCGGTGATTTTAGACGGTCACGAATTAATAAAATCCGTCATTACGACAGCTATTCGGATTGCATTATCATTATTAATAAATCGGTGTTGCCTTTTTGTTCAAAATATTTATACAATATTAAAAAGAGTTAGTCGCATTTACAAGAAATGTAGTCGTCTTACATTGTTTGAAATTCAACCTATTTCAATTTTAATATTTTTAAGGTTTTGTTGCCAAAGAGTACAAACATTGTAGAGTAAAAACTTAAAGAGTGCGTAGTATAACGAATAGAATTTAATGAATAAAAGCTGCGACTCGCCGATTGTATAAAAAAAAATTAAAGAAAGCGGTATTCCCAAAAAAAAAAGTGATAACACTAAAGCTCTCCAATAAAATAAAAAAGAAATACATAGACTTGGTTCTGAAAAAGAGATATAAAATATAACTAAACTGATGTAAGTTATCTATTTACATATAGATAACATGAGAAGATATTCTGATTTACTTTCTGAAGTGGAAACGGGCATAAAGTTCACGCGATGTTAAATAGTAAGTAGCCTATATAGGTAATGAGCAAAGTAGAAATCTGCTAAGTAGAACCGCAGTTTTGAGGCCAGACTAATAGTTTGTTACTTCTAAGGGCCAAGTAGTTACGTTGATATAGGAGTGAATTACCAACCACACCCTTCTGCTACTCCCATACCGCATGTATTGCCCCGAAGTTCATATCTATAGTCACACTAAATGCAGGTGTGGTATGACATTATAATCATTCGTTACGAACTATCGTATAGCGTGACGATAGACACAGTACAATAACTAGGTTGGCGGTTTTTACGTACATCAAAGAATTTGATTGTCGGAACGTGTAATCTGCGTCTTTATCGGAATGATTTAAGGTTAATTTTATCGCGACAAGTAGTTGAAGCTTCGCCACGCATATATGGGAGTAGCATTGAAATCAAAACACAACAGTGTGGACTATTTTATTTTGCAGTAAATACAGTCAAGCCTTGCACAGACTATTCCACTCTTTAAATTACTTATGTTTCTTAAAGATTTGTTTGATAACACACAGGATTCCATAACCTAACATCTGTAGTCTCCAAAACTTGATCTCGGATATTTGATTAAGGCTAGGATTCAGATAATTCATTCCAATATCACTGAGTTTTGCCATTATGGCGTATATTTAACAAGTATTTGCTGAGAAAATCTCATCTGAAATGATAAATATAGCATAAAATATAATAACTGGACCACACTGAAAGTAAAGACTGTATAAAACTCCCATAAAGCCTATTTGTAAATTCTTATCCTAAGTTAGGAAATTTTGAACGCATTATTTTTACTCACTTCAGTTATTTTGCTGTCAACAATATCTTACGTTTCAAAATCGATCAATTTAATTTTTAAATCGAATAGAATATAGTTTCTTGCAATTTATCAGGGACCTATAATTATTCTGCATTTACGATCAAATAGTTATCTGAAGCAAGAACTTAATAAACAATAATTATTCTTAATTACACTCAACTACTGTACCTCCGTTGTGGGAACACCGTGAGAGACTTTACTTTTTACAATTGATTCTGTAAATTGTGTGAAAATAACGCTATGTTATGATCTTATATGTGTTTATATAATTTTTGTAAGAAGCACATAAAACTTAGACATAACATTTTAGTGAATCAGTTCTATTGTTTAATCACATTTCCTTCCTACTGTCTTATTAAAGGTTCGTTTCTAACACTATTTATGTAGTAATAAAGCTTAAATAAGACATTGGTATAATTAAACTTCGAAATTGCATTGAGTTATTTCTACTATATATATATATATATATATATATATATATAATAAGAATGTAAATCTAACGTGTTTGTACTTTTTCGATTTTCGTGAAAAAAATTGTTGTCTAAGAATAGTAATAAAATATATTTCAGTCATTTTTAGAAACGTCTGTCTGTCTTATCTATCTGTTTATATGAACACGCATCACAGCTAAAGTACTGGATTAACAATAAAAAACTATACCAAGAAAATCATCAAGTATATCTTTGAGAATAATTTAGCCTTTATTTCATTAAAATTGGTCCACTCTATCAAAAGTTATTGTAGTTTTAATGACGACGCGGCGTAAGTACGAGAAAAAGTATATAAGTAAATGGACTTTATATATTCAGATGATTTTATTAGCGGGCACAGCTATTCATGTAAATAAATTTAACAATATACAAAGATTAAAACATGACAAATGCTTCCAGACCCGTATATACCCGATACTTCTGTTCTGTCTTCTGTCGAGTCCACCATAACATGGAAAGCAATCTTAAAGACATTAGATATATTTGAATGTTTTACTTGAATTCATAATTATATTTCTAGACTGCTAGAGAATGAATACAACTTCATAAATAGCAACGTCGTACAATATTTCAAACTGTCATCTTTCCTACTTGCTCCTTACTTTCATTAGTAACAACATTAAACAAGAACAAAATATTATAAACTGTAAAAGTTTTATAAGCTTCTATAAAACTTAATTTAACTTTTATAGAACTTGGAAACAATCTCAAAGGGTAACATGCATGTTGTGCATCATTAATGATATTTATAAACGACGTTTATGTTTTTTAATGTAACTCCAGAGTACCGTGGATAGACGCGCGCGCACCTGTCCCGGCCGCTTAAGCTGATTGGCTGGCAGAAGATATTCGAGTCAATAACATCTAAAGGCCTCTCTTGAGGCCACCCTTCTTGTTCCCTTGGCCCCTTATCTTGTCAGATAATTGAGACATACTTTGGCAGACGGTTGTTTGTTATTTTCAGGTGTTGATTAAAATGAATATACGTGCTCTTTAATTTTGTAATGGGAGTAAAGATAACTAGGTTCCACAGACTACTCCTATTTATAGGATGTTATTTAAATTATAGTTAAAAATTAGTATTTTGATCTTTAATTTACTTTAACGCCATGTTAAATAATTCAGTAAAATCATTGCTATAAGAATCAGACAAACTCTTTATACAAATAAGATCGAAATTTTAGAATAAACTGATTCAGAGAACGATATTTTCAATTTTCAAACATAGGCCATAAAAATATCACTTAGAGCTAGATTTTATAGTCAACATTTACTATATCTGTACTAGGTTTCCATACTAATTAGCACCTTATGAGATATCATTTTATATATTAATCAAAAGATAATTCCTCAACGCCGTTACACTCCACTGCGAATACATTAATCAAATCTATCATGTATTCGTGCAAATCAATTGCTTTTCACAACACCATTATAAGTATGAATAATCTCGAGTGGGACGCTTCACAATATTTTATTTTGTACATTAGTCAAGTCAATAATATCGTTTGATCTCTTATTCAAAAAATACCTTTACAAATGGAGTGGATCGCACGACGGCTACTTTAGAAACACTCGTATAGATTGACAATCGGTGATAACATTTGCTGTTACCTTGTCTAAAGCCAAACCATTAAACATATAGATAGTTGTATGAAGTAAATTGATTATTTTGATAAATCTCTTCGTATGATTACCGACAACAATCTTACCGAAGAAGCTGCTTACTTTTTAAAGGACCCAGATAAATACAAATTGTGGAATATTAACGTAATTCAAATCTTATTCTATTAATTAACATGTGAATGTAAAGTATTTATTCATTCCTCTTTTGGAACTTTTTGATAGTAAAATTTAATATATATAGTTTGTGATATTTATTATATGAGTGAAATAATTAACGAATACGCCTTATGCCTTATGGAGTTTGATATTTACTAAAGTACATATCATTTATAACAAATATACTAAGTTCGAAAAGGATAATACGAAGATCAATCAATGGACAGTATTAAAACGTTAAAATAAAGAACGATAATAATAGTCTCATTCATTCTTCTCTGATTTGAAAAATGTATAATCATCAACTATTCATCACAATTCTCAAATTTCTCATGGAGTACAATCACACATGATAACTACACCAAATTGCGAATAATTACGCGACTGTACCACGTCATTTATTCATCTTTACCATTGCGGTATTTTGTAAATACATTAAAGTATAAATAATATTGAAATTCATTAAGAAATGCATATACGAAAAAACATGGATATATAATTAATGGAAAATTAATGCATTTGTATAAACGAATCTGCTGTAATGTATTTTTTTTCTTCTTTTTTTTTGTAATATATATTACTTTGGAACAGAAGTAAAAAAAATTAGTCAACCAATGTTATTGCAAAGTGTTCCAAAATCTACAACCTAGTTCACAATAAAATCACTATAACGCCTTTTAAGATAATCATTTATGTTAACTGTATATAGCTAAATTATGATAATAGTAATTTAAAGGCCCTATATATTATTGATTTTCTATGCTTAAATAAAATTATACATGACCGCATTGTGAAACTATGCGGCCCCACCCACACAGTCCGACGAATGACTAGCAAAAGCAGTACAATTTACTATAAAAACTATTACAATCATTTGAAACAAATAAAATCCAAAAGAAGCTAACTTTGTAAGGTGACATAATTATAACGAATTTACTTTTTTGGGATTGACATTAGTCAGTTTTATCAGATCTAAACGTCTTGTAAAATATATCTATAATTCAAAACATAAGAGTAATAGAATACTTATCAGGGTCATTATCTCGGTGAGCGGCCGTTACAAAACGGAACATACCGACCACGTCAAAAAATCTAAATAACATGTATAAGAAATAAAAATCATACCTAAGCCATCCGCCGACATCCAAACTGTAGATTGTCAAACGATAATACCAGCCAGAGGAAATGTTGACATTGCATCGATCGAACCACGGCAGCTCTACCAGTAATTAAATACCATAATCGGAAACCTGAACACTTAAGATGCCAATGCCAAATTTGTTTCAAGTTGTCTTTGAAACTTGCGTTATTTGAACAAAGAAACAAATACATGTATTTAAAGCGAGAATCGACGACGATCTAATCCATTCTTTTTAAAGCCCAAAACAATTTAATTTAATCGACAATTTAGATTTCATTCTTGAATAGTTCTTACAAGAACTGATGGTCCAAGAACACTGAGGACACGACACAAAACTCAAAGTGAAATTTAATTATTGTTCGGTGTTCACACTCTTTCCAATAGATCAATAAAGACTATCGTTTCCTTTACAACCATTCAGCTCTCGGTGAAAATAGAAATTCCTTAACAGATTCCTTTAATCCATTCTTAAAAGAGATTTATTGCTGTGGAAACATGAAACATTCAATCATGCTGTCGACACTGATAGATATTGTATAAGTACTCGTTGTTATCAAAGAAATCAATATATTACTCGAGTCGCAACCGTGGTTTGTATATTTTATATTGTTTTCAATATCTATTGTCTTCGTATAATGCGTGTGCAATCACTTCTCATTGTATTTGTACTGCCTATTGTCTTCTTGCATAAGTCATATGATAGTATAAAAAGTACTATTCATGCATGTTTCTATGTATTTATTAATGCTCTCCAAACTTGCAAATTTTAAGGAAGTTTTTGTTCACAATTTTTGTCATATTCACAGCTCAAACAGATGAGTTATCTCGTCGTTGTCTTTATGGAAGTACGGTCTTATAAACCATAACTTTTATTTGGCTTTTATTATGCCACAAAATGGACTCCAAAATACCTCATGTCTACCTCCACATAAACTGCAATTTTTATAACGTTTGCACAATCGGATTTCCTCTGACAAAGCCGATAAGCTCGGCCCACATCTAAATTATTTAATATACCATAAATAACGTGCAAATTGCTTTCTTAATTAGATCCAAGAGCCGGTTCAAAAGAGCCCTCATATATAAAGTTTTTATAATGTTAATCGTAAACTGAGGCTAAATAGTTTCGCAAGAATTATATATTCCATTCGATGTCATTAACATTTATTCAATTACGTTTAATTGAATAATTTAATGTCGTATTTATTCAACACTATTGGGAAAAAATATGATTAAAGCGGATGAAATAATAGTCTGATTCATTACAAAATACCTATATTTGAATCACAGTATAATGGATTTTAATATTCATTCTTGGTTTCGCATTAAGGAAATGAATATTTATTTTGTAATATTTAAAATAATTATAAAAGGAAATCTCCATAAACAAAAATGAATCAATTAAATTAATAACACAAATTTCTAGATGTTGGTTTTTATTTTAAACATAAACGAAGCGTCCCACATTCTCCACAAACTTCAAAATATTACTGTAGGGGGAGATGGGGTACATTGATACATGGGGCACATAGATACAGTCAATATAGATCGAAAACAAAACACGTTAGAGAAGCCGTCCGCCACACATAGAAAGGTAATCATACACCCTACACGCACACTAGAGCGGAGCAATATTCATTCGACGATTAGCGCTTGGCACGTGTAAACTTGTTTCTGAGGTTCGCAACAAAATTTTCGTAGTTTTCTTTCGGATGTGATTCTACTAACATATTTAGTGTTACCTGTGATATATTGAGATAATTAGTAAGTACATACCCGTCATTACATTATGTAAATTTAATTTTTTTTTATTATTAATTGCTATAATTTTTACAAAATACTTATTTCGATTGTAGTAGACAGGGGCACATTGATGCAAGCACTGTCGGGGCACTTTGATACGTATCAATGTGCCCCAATATTACTTTAAGGAAACCTTTTTTTTCGAAATGAAAATGCTGTTAACATGGAAAGGTCTTCACAACTTCACCGAACTATAAAATTAAGAAAACCCGAGAACACAAGTGTTGCCCGAACATTTACTGCCCCACCTGCAGTAAATGATCTTCAGTTAACGTAGGAAAGAAGCAACCTTATAAGTATTTTGTTGGAAAAATAGTGTCAAGATACTCTGATAACCAGAACGACTTTCTAGTCTCTTTTGTAAAGCTTAAACCAACTGGAACTTTTGTATTGCCTGATATAAAAGACGAAGCTTTGGTTAATATTTCTGATATTGTGTTGAAGTTACCAAATCCTTTTTTTTTCGATCTGACTACCCTATTGACCCAGAAAGGTCTAACAGATTCACCGGACTACTAAACAAATCCTATAGTAAAGAAAGCCACTAGTAGAACAGCTTGTCTATTCAAATTCAAGATAAATTTGTTAAGTGATGTTTGATTAAGTTAATAAAATAATTATTTTATTTTATCGTTTAAGTATAAAACCAGTTATGACTGATTAGACCAAAAAAAGAATGATTATACAGTATGTTATTGTTTAAGTATATTTCATGGCACAGTTTATTGTTTGGGTATACTTGTTCCATTTTTATATAAAAAGCGTAAAACATTCATTTCCCTTAGTACTAGATTAAATTTATGTACACATAATTTAGCACAAAGTGAAAAATAAGTATTTAATAAATAAATATCACAAAAATCAATAAAACTTGTTTAATTTGTAGAAATTTTTCTATGAATCAAACTGCCCCAGTATATGTATCAATGTACCCCACGTCTGGGGTCCATTGATACAAATTTCATTTTTTAGTAAATAGGCTCTAATATTTTTTATGATTAAACCTAACGGTTATTTAGACATTAAAAAGTTAGCTAAATATATATTGTATAGATTATAAATATTAAATTGGATGTTACTGTCAATAGGTCGTTTTTTATTGGGTCTAAGTAAAAATCGTATCAAGGGTCCCCAACTCCCCCTAGTAGTTGTGGGCGTTAAATACACCAATTTAAGACAATAATGTGTTCTATAGAGATACCGTTGGATTTACCCGTTACGATTAGATGATAGTATGGTTTCAGTAGCTGTGGGAAGTTATTATATTGGTTTAAGTTTTATTTATCTATTTTGCTTATAAACCGATAGACAGATAAATATTCCAGTGACATTTTCTTTATTTTTATTCCAAACCCACAATTAAGTTATAAAAAATTATTTAAACATTTATAAGATAATGTGTATTATTAATATTGAGAATTCAACGTAGAATTTTAAGAATGTTATATCTTTTCTGTTTACGCCTGAAATTTCAATTTCGATTTTCAGTAGTTAAGTGAATAAATTAGACTTTCGAGCTTATATCTATTTTTATCTCTATATATTTTATCTATATATTTATACACTCATTTTTGAAAGAATTTCCGCACATGGTTACGTCACAAATTACTGAACTAGAACAAGGGAATACTATTTTGCGATGTGGAAAGGCACTCATCATATTATATATTTTATGTTTTAGTTTTTAATGTAAAATAATCAACGTAATATCCATAAGAACGTATCTCTTGCATCAGTTAGTACAATTTGGGATTGGAAGAATTTCATAATTACGACCACACTTGACGATCTTATGGCTTTACCCGATTTAGTTAGGTTATAATGCTGACGATTTTACTGGCATAATCTATACTAATATTATAAAGAGGTCAACTTCGTGAGTTTGTGACGTTGTAGCGGCTAATCAAAGGAACGACTAGTCCGTTTTTTTCTTCAGTCTTATATATATTTTTCATTGTTATATAGCTCATTAATCTAGGAAGGTTATATAACATCACACTAAGACCAATAGCAGAGGAGCACCAATCAAAATTGTTTCAAAATCGGTTTTTTTTTAGATCTTTCACTGCCCGTTAACGTTAGCCCAAAGTAACTATTACTAAGCAGATGAAGTCACGGGCAGGGGCTAGTTAAAAATAAAATACAATTTTTTTTTCTAAGGAAAAGATAACTATTTATCTAATAAACATTTATATGTATTAAATACAAAAAAATAAAATCTTAAAGACATATAGCGTGGCGACGCATGCCGTGGTGAGGTGTCGCTACGCCTACAGTGGTTACGACCCACTGCATAGATATTTAATATAAAATGAACATATTGTATTTTAATAATTATAAATTTGTTTATATATTATAAATTGTACTAAGAGACCACCAGGAAACAGTTAAAAACCCTTTGTTAAACTTCTAGAATGCTTATTACTTTCGCTTTAAGTCTAACAATGTTCCGACTTGTTATCTCTGCTTTCGAAGGTAATATTACAAATAAGGTGTATACTTTCTTGTTAAGTTTTATCAAAGAAATTGCCTCAGAACAACAAACCTCAGATCTATTTGAAGTAAATAAGGTGTTTAAATATTTCTTGCTCTGTTGGAACACTTAATATTGCTAAATTTTACAGTTATATGTATTCCTTGAAGATATTCAAAAACAAATTAACATACATCGATATGTACATGGATCTTAAAAATATATTACGTGTTTGCAAAATAATCAGAATTTCATTAGAAACCTCAACAATCCCTAAAACTCAAAAATGTCAAGTCAAGTCCAGAATGTAAAAGGAGGTATCTCTAACTATATAGTTTAACGTGATATTATACTATTTAATTGATTATTCATTAATTACGCAGGACTAAAGGTTAAACTTCAAACCTTCACTTTCTAGGAATATAAATAAGAAAAAAAAAATAACAGTAAATAAGTCCCAGAACTGAATTTAAGGTTCATCGGTATAATACATAAGTAATTTTTGTTGCATAGTTATACGCAAATAAGTTAAAAATATTCCATTCGTTAAGGGGACTATGTTCCGGGGAAATTATAGAGTAAGTTATGAGTTTTATCATTTGGTCTCAAATTGATTGTTAAGTGGGGGCATGGCCCAAATTAATAAATAAGTTTAGAGAGAACTGTACAGACCTATAATTTCTTAGCGACTGATTCTTGACTTGAAATCGGTACCTAGCAAGGTCGGCAGTGGAGAAAAAGCAACCACCGGGCTATGATTTCATCATTATATTACTGAAAAGCTTTGACTCATTGTTTAATCCATTATGCCTATCGACGTGGTCTCCAAATATATTGGCGTTGAATCTTCTGTGCTATATAATGTTAACTTCTTTAATTGAAATCTCCTTATTTAAAACCCAAATTACTAGACAATGATGGCATTGTTGAGTTGGTTAGGTCAGGCTCATATTGGAACCTGTTGCAATCATTAGAACCTACGTCGAGCGAAGCATACTTAGAACATACAACAACACAGACATTTTTTTATGCAGCCGCTAATTTACAAGTTACAAGTACCTACATATTAGTTCATATTCTTGTTTATACCAATTTAAACAGGCTCTCACAGTTCTTCGGTTCTTTCAAACAGGATAACAAAGGAAACTGTTCAGTTTTGTGTACCATAATTGTAATTTGATTTGCCTTCATGTTTTTCAGGCTTAAAACGGTCTACTAAGAACCTAAATAAGTGCTATAAGATTAAATCCATTTAGAAAACCATTTACTTCTCGTCGGTGTTTTTATTACAAAAAAACATTGCTATAATTGTATATAGCTGTAAATGATTTTGCTATTGTTTTTACACATGGCACTTGTCTAGACGATCGGAAACAGTTTGATCCATCTGGACTGGAATGCGTTAGTTTATTAAATCTCGCATCTAAACTTTGGAAATA
Source organism: Antheraea mylitta (assembly GCA_014332785.1). Taxonomy (NCBI): domain Eukaryota; kingdom Metazoa; phylum Arthropoda; class Insecta; order Lepidoptera; family Saturniidae; genus Antheraea; species Antheraea mylitta. Next base: position 1,263,637 of record JACEII010000022.1, on the reverse strand, counting down.
TCTGACCGTATTCCAATAGACATCTTAGATTGGACCGATATTCTCCTAATATAGGTTTCTGAAACTGTTTATCTTATCGTACTATAAATTCTCTGTTCATCTTCTAAATGAAACCACACTGAGTTTTTGAAAACAGGGGTATTGTATATTATATGATTTGCGTTAGTATATTTACATTTACTACGAATTTTATTTCTGAGATACCTTTTAATTGTGGTTTTGACGTTATTGCTGGAACCTTATAGTACTCATTTTTACTTTTTGAGATTGAGCATTTCCATATAAAATACTTCAATTTTATTTACATGTATATAGATTGAATTACATATTTTCCTGGTCCGAGTAAGTACAGTTTCGTAAAATGAAATGAGATAAAAAAAAAAAAACAATTTTCGAAGATTGTACTTTGAAGAAGTTAATTTCAATTTTTTACCCAAAGCATCCGTTGCATGGGCTCACCTTTTTATCGATGTATCGCTTTGTTACAGATCGAGGCGAGGCGACGGTCGCGGCGCGTGACTGCCCGCGGGTGCGCTTTGCGCCATACTACCACAAAAAATAGTAGCTGACAAATCAAACAAAATTCCAATCTTAACGCAATGACTTAAAGTAGAATATCCCCCAATATTACTTCTAGGTACTTCAACAAAATACAAATCAAGAATCCTTTATAAAGTATACTTTATGATCTCATACGTAAATACTATTTTTGATAAGCTTCGATGTCGTAATAATCGGACGCTTCGGTCTCGCTAATAAAACGACACAATGAAACGGTCAGTGTGTCTCGTGCCACGATTTCTGTTGTACGTCTCAGAGAGAACGCTTTTTTGCTCTGTAGCGAGGTTTTTGTGTTAAGTCAGTCACGTAGAAGCGTAATATAGAATGGATTGAAATGAGTGTTCCGCAAGCTCTCGTAATAGCTTGACCGAACGGTCTTATCAGAACGTGTACAACAGACACGAATTCTATAACGCTTTGTACCTTTTTTTCTTGAACTGACTACATTATTGACCTAGCAAGGCCTTAACAGCTTCACCGGACTACATGCATTGTACTTATTTAAATTACCTCTATGCTAGAAAATCATTGTTCTAAATTTAATGTAAAATTACTGCTATACGTTATACTTTATATGGGAAATAATTAACAAATAACAATGATCTATGTAGACAAATTAAGGTTAAGGGTGGTAGAGCTACGTTGAAGCTAAAACTGGTTTCAGCATGAATGGGTCGGCTCGCTCGGGGTAATACCACCCTTTCACAGAAAACCGACGTGAAATAACAGTGCTTGCATTGTTGCGTTTCGTTTGGTCAGTGAGAGCGCCGGAGACCCACCTCCAGCCCTCACGTTTCACTCCCTTCCTCCTCCCTCTCACCCTTCCGCAACACATGCCGGCAATGCACTTTCGACTCTTCTGGTGTTGCTGGTGTCTATGGACGGTGGTGATCACTAAATATTAAGTGAGCTACTTCTATATTGGAGCGTATACAGTATTTATATAGATATAAATAAACAATATGATAGATGTCTGTCGTTGTATGCATATCACTCAAAAACTGCTCCATAAAATGCGATAAAAAAATTTTTTAGCTCTATTTCTTATTTATTTAATACACAAAAATGATCATGATAATTTTACTTAACAAAGTTATTGAAACTTTAAAAAGTATAATTTTTATAAGCACTACACGATCAGTAAATGTCTGTTCTCTTCCGTGGAAAAGTAGAGCAAGTGGTGTGGTGCTTATGACTTTTATTTTGCACATAAAATTTGTAGGTAATAGAATAATTGATACAAATGAAGATGGAGGGTATCAGCTAGTACTAAAATATTACTCAGCGTATATAGCTCCAGAGAATGTATAGGAAATAATCATACATATTACACTTGCAAAACATTATACTCCTTTAACGCTTACGTGTACTAAAACATAACAGTTTCAATCATCTTAAATTTTGTTAAGTAAAAAATGTATTAATTTCTCTATATAAGAATTAATTAAACGTTCATTTTTTAATAGCCTCAAGCACGACAGCCTCCGTTTTGAACTTCGTCTTATACAAAATTAATTTGTTGTAACATAGCATGAAGAGCAATATTATTAGGGATTTAATTAAAATCAGGAATATACTTTTATATTACGTTATGCTACTCGTATTTATCTTTAGTCTAAATTAAAGAAAGAAGGAGAGATAATTAAACGGAAATAATTAATCTATATTAATTAATATTATCAATGCGAATATTAGTTTGTTTGTTAACGCTTTCCCATTTTAACCATTTCATCAATCATCATAAAATTCTACGTACAGGGGTAGAGACAGTATCTACATATATAAAAATGAATGTTAGTGTATCTGAGATCTATCAATTAAAACACCGTTTGACCGATTGTCAAAAATGTTGGCGCACCTAAGTGTTTTAAAAAAGAAAGTTTTTTTTTTCTCGAACTGACTACGATATTGACCTAGCAAAGTCTTACTTAACAGGTTCACCGGACTACAAATAAAGAAAGTTGTTATGCTATTATTATATTATAAATCGCCACTAAGTTACGGGCGCTGGGATACATTTTATTGTTATCTATTAAAATTATAAAAGGAACAATAAACTTTTCTCTATGAACCCTATGTTCCTATGTCCTTTTTTGTAACTCTGACAACGTGTATGCTAAATTTCGGAACATTGGTTGAGTACTTATTATATAGTATTCTAGAATCCATGTTCCGTGGTGTTATTTCCCATCCGCATGTGCACAATAACCGAACTATTTTACGTAGAATACCACCAATATTACAATACATACGGTCAAACAACACAAGATTATGAATAAAATATAGGATACTACATAACAAGTTAAGATCCCGCCAAAACTCGCTTAGGTGTCTATGTGTATGACTTCCATTCTTTTTATATTATTATTTAATTATAACCTCTTTTTTGGAATTAACAAACGGTGTTGGCTTAAAGGAGGCGAATGCAGAAGGCACTTAGCCGAAATGGCAACTAACGCAAAGGTGTCAAAGTGACCGAACCTCGACTCGGAAACGAATTATACAAGCGAACTCGCTAACTATACGTCTATGTATTCACTCGACAGATATGCCTATACAAGTGAATTTTGAAGGGGGCATGAATTGTCAAATTTAAAACTATACGAAGTAGCGAAAAGTACTCAAAGGATTGTTGGGTCACAATTTTGATGAAAACGAAAACTGTATCATTCTATTTTTGAAAAATCAATATCTAAACCAAGAATAGAATCCGATACCCTTTAAAAATATGTGTATTGGCCATCTACGCTTAGTTAAAAAAATCACTCTGTATACTACAAATATATGTTGTATTTATTTGTGGATGTATTTATAATCTGTGAATTTTAGCTACGTTTGTCGAACTAAAAAAAAGGTAGGTCCATTACAGAACCTATGTGCCTAGAATTATAACCTGTTACAGGTATTATTTTAGACTAATTAAATATCAGTAGTATGTGGCCTATTTTTCCAAAAAAGAGTAAACAAAATAGCACGCGTTTGTAAATGTGTTCTGACAACTGAAATCTAGTCTTCCCTTGATTTAGTGCTTTATAAGCTTAATCTACATTATCATTTAACATTAGGTGAAGTTACAAATAATCACTAAGACGTTTGAAGAATAACAAAAAAACTTTTATGAAATAAATATCATTAGTGACATGCAGTCCTATTACTTTGTAGTCCGTAGTCGTTGTCCGGTGAAGCTGTTAAGATCTTGCTGGGTCAATAGCGTAGTCAGGTCGAGAAAAAGTATATGAGGCGGTATATGAGATTCTTGAGATAGATGACCTAATTCAAATTTTTTTGCACATCTTTCTGAACAACACCCAGGAATTAGGCTGTCCATGAACATTAAATATAAAATAAGCTGCATTTAATACATAAAAATATACTATATAATAAATGCATTTTTTTATATACTTATGTATCGTATAATTGATTATTTTAGTGCCTAAATGCTTAATATTTTCAAATTTAAATCAAAATGTAAAAACGAAACGAAATAAATTAAACAATTCAGTCTCTCGTCGGTAGACCGCGAGACAAACGAATTCGAAAAACGTAAATCGGAATTGATATTATTTGAAGAACTTTTATTTGACGCAACTCGAAATCTATATTAATATTATAAAGCTGGAAGATTTGTTTGTTTGGTTGAACGCGCTAATCTCAGGAACTCCTGCTTCGATTTGAAAATTTCTTTCAGTGTCAGCTCATTTATCGATGAAAACTATAGGCTATATGTTGTCACGCTAAGAGCAATTAGGGCGGAGTACCAATGAAAAATATTTTAAAATCGTTTTTTTTTTACTTACGAGTGCTTCTACTACGTGTTAGTGTTAGCCCGAAGTTACTATTCCACGCGAACGAAGCTAGTATAAATATCTAGAGAGCCAGATCTATTTTAGTAATAGAAACTGAAGTACCAATGACAAAAATCAAACAGAAATGCGAGTAAGAAGTTTATTAATATCCTTCCTTGGAAATAAATTTAAAATGTTATATTAGACAAAATTTACGAGATTTCGTTTAAAAGTCGTAATGATAAGGAAATTAACACATCTCCTTCGTTCAATTCAAAAAGGCGAGAACGTAAAACGCCTTGGATATTTTATTATTCCATTCAATTTGTATCAAATTGAAATTCAATCGAATACAAAACTCCATAAGAAAAATAGCAAATGTAAAAACCACAATATTAGTTATAATGTTTGCAATACGTAAAAACAATTAAAATATAGTTTTAATCTTAATTTGGTGATTCTTTTAAAAATAAAATAAACCTTCAAATAGGAAAATGTACCAAGTTGTGTATGTCCGTCGTCTGTTGATCGCGAGGAAAGTGAGTGCGTATAGGACGTAAATTAAATAAAAAAAGGTTTTTGTTTTTTATATCATAGGAGGCAAACGTATGGGTGGGTCACCTGACGTTAAGTTATCACCACCGTCCATAGTCGCAAGTACGTTGCCGGCCTGTGCATGAGGAAGGGGGAGGGGAAGGTAACGGAAGGTGGGCCGTGGGAAGAAATCTTGGACGTTTGTCAAATTATAGGCACCTTAGTTAAAAAAACCAAGTCATATCTTTCGTTACATATAACCTAATGATGTCTAAATATTTTATTTGTTAATAGCGTCTTTAGTCTTTGGACTTTCGGAGAATAAAAATACACAGATATTTTTAACAAAAATGCCAAGTTTTGAAAGTCTAAGTATGATTACATGTTAAATAGAGTTACTATTGTAACTCACAATATATTATGAGTGACTAAACTTAGTGGTGAATTTCAGGATCAACCAAACTATACGGAGTTTTATGGTCTTTGATTAAATACAGTATTATTAATCACACGATTACAGGATTAACGACATTTGTATGTTATACTCGTAAGTTTCGCTAAGTGTAAATTAACTGTAAAATTATAGTAGATATAGGATGTATTGCATTACACCCAAGAAGTGGGAATCTATAGAAAAATTATATATGTTACTGCTAAAACTCAAAAGCCGTTAATGTGCAGATCCTCTAGTTACTCTGCAGAATAATTAATTTGGTACATCGACATCAAAAGAGACTTTTTCATCAATTTTTTTTTAAAGTAAGAAGAAGTTCTATGTTGAACACTTATTCACTCTAGAGATCGATGGGGCATCAGTCCCTTAATGACAAAAACTCACTAGGTACCGTCTGCTGCGCTAATAGATTAGTACCACGGGATCGAGCAAGACAAACATCAAACACTCCGGTGATAAGATTCATAACACCGGCCTAACTTAATATAACCCTCGCACCTCAATGATTATAAGATGTTATATCTTATGTTCACCTGCGTATGTCGATGCAAACGAAATAAGAAATGTATGTAAATGTAGGTGGTAGAGTCCCGCTGAAGCTATAACTGGTTTCAGCATGAATGGGTCGGCTCGCCC
>JACEII010000022.1:1238330-1257657 GCA_014332785.1 Antheraea mylitta | reverse complement strand
AGTCAAGAATTTTATTGGGACAAGTTTCTGACATAGCAGCATCGATTTTCAATAGGTGGCCTGAGACTACATTCAATAAATGAGTTTTTTTCATTAGTTTATCTTTTTAACATTTGCAGACAATTTCAAAATTAAAGTCAAGAGTTAATATTACCTGTAACAATATACAGCAAGAGCTATGCAGTAAAAACACAGTTAATAAAAAAGACACGCTAATTTTAGGTGTAATAAGATATTTTGTTTCCGGAATATATCAGTAGCATTTTCATATGAACAAAAGCACTGTTACCAGTATTATAAAAGCAATTCCGATTATTACAATGCTACCACTTTGGAAGCCCCAACATGATCGGTATTAATATAAACGAAAAGATATTAATTTGATTTTTAAATAAAACAAAAATATGAAAATCAAAATAGAAGTAATAAAGGTATTTTTTTACTTTATATTAACCACATGTTGGGTATTTATTTAACAGTCATTAAAAACTTAATTAACACTTCATATTAAAAACAAAGTCCTCTACCGCGTCTGTCTGTCTGTTCACGATATACTCAAAGACTATTGAACGGGCTTGCATGCGGTTTTTACCAGCAAATAGTGTGATTCATAAGAAACGTTTAGGTATATAATTCGTCAAGGTTTCTTTATCATCAGATCAGGATAACATCCGCTGGGCCCACTAGTTTCTCATTAATTCTTTTAAATAAAATTTGTTTTGATAATTGTCAGCTGCGCAGACCAATGGACCGCATTTAAGAAGTAATTAATCATTAATTGATACTTATCCTTCTTTTGTAAAAATACATGTTACTTCCTCATCATTTTATCCGGCAAATATAGGGCTAACAGTATTTTCAAGACAGGTACTTACTGTGAGACGCCATACTAAATTATAGGTATATATGAAACAGACTAGTCTCATTTCAATTATGTTTATTCAGCTATGTCAATAACATTTATCAAAGAATATAATAAAGTTATAAAAGTATTTATTACATCGCTAATCGCTTATAACTTAATACTACGACAGGTTCGTAACAGCTGCTCAACCTCTCACTATCATGCCATGGATCACCTTTCTAATGCTAATAGAAATCCTGGACTTCAATTACCTACATAAGATCTGAATACCTACATAGCAATGTCATGACAGTGTTCACACAAGTTTATTTAGTCGTTTTAATACCCTCATCAATTTATAGACAAGAATGTAATATTAATATTTATTTGGTAAAATAAAAAAAGATAGTTATGCGGTGTGACTCGGCTCGATAAAGTCCGCAGCGAATACTTTCGAGGAAATACGTTGTAGGTGGTAGAGCCACGCTTAAGGTATTATTGGTTTCAGCATGAATAGTTCGGCTCGTCCGTCGTACCACCCTCTCATAGAAAACCGGCCTGAAGTAACAGTGCTTGTATTGTTGCGTTTCGTTCGGTCAGTGGGAGCGCCGGAAACTCATCTCCCCTCTCCTCTCCTCTTCCCTCTCCTCTAACCCCTCTCTCTTTCTCGCTTTTCCCATAAACACAGGCTGGCAACGCACTTGCGACTCCTCTGGGGTTGCTAGTGTCTATGGACGTCGGTGATCGCTTAACAACAGGTGACCCGCCTGTTCATTTGTCTCCTATATGATATTAAAAAAACCGTAGGGGCACGCTTGTAGACCGATGAAGCTGTTAAGACCTTGCTAGGTCAATGGCGTAGTCAGTTCCAGAAAAAAAAACCGACAAGATACAAGAAAGTAGGCCACGATGGTATGGCCACGTTAAAAGAAAGCCAACTAAACTACGTGGGGAATTTGACACTACAACTGTCCCTGCCGGGTCAGAGATCCAGAAGCAGGCCGAAAACAAATTGAAGGGTATAGTCCTGAAAGATTTTAAACAGTGCAAAGTTTCTTAATATGACATAAAGGACGGAGCGAAATGGAGAAGAAAAGTAAGGAAAGCTGACCCCACCACCATGTGGGACTAATGGCCAGGAAGAGAGAGAGAAGATAGGTTACTTATAATGTCAACTACTCCTGCCACCGTAGCCGGACCTGAGGGGATGCAGCCGGGGGGCTCATCCCTTCATTGCACAGGTCCGGCGGACGAGGAGAGGCAGCTGGTGTGTGCCCAGTCTGCCTCTCTATAGGGCAGAGCCCGGCGGCCACCTTCCACCGGGCGGACCGTTAGGGCGACTCTACAAGGTTGATTAGCTTGGACGATCCCTTGCCGCCCTAACAATTACGGTCTATCGGTACACTGTGGGGTTTTAGTCCGTGCGAGTCAGACATAACCCACCCTCTCCCCCGGGAGGGGATAAGGGATTTCCCCACGTAAAAAAAAAAGTTTACTTATAATGTACCAGAATATATTACTATTTCTGCTAATTCTTTAGTAATTATATATGCAAGTCTGTGTATTTAGGTAAACCACATTGAATGTAGGTGTCTGTATTAATGTACTATTATTGTCTAACTAGATATTTTACAAAATAACTAGATAGTTTAATTATTTCTGCTCCAATAATCACTTTGTCTATATTGTGTAGATATTATATACTACAACTGGATAATGTAAACAAATTTAGACTAATTAATTGGACTGTAACATACATACGTACTATTGATTCGTTTTATCATCTTAATTAGTAATTCAAATATAGTCTGTTAATTTAAATATTTTTGGTTATTAAAATTAATTAGCTTAGATAAATTTAAATATATTGTATTGTGTTATTATATATTTTTAATTGTATGACTGTCTTTTACTAGCTTTTGCTCATGGCTTTGCTCGTGTTTATGTAGGTTTGACTTAGCTCTAGAGAACCTTTTATTTCTCGATATATGTACTTCTCTGTACCCCTGACGTCATGTGTATAAAATTTAAAGATAATCGTTTGAGTAACCCCACAGTCGCACATCGTGATAAAAAAATAATCAACCATGATATTAATGAATCCCTACAATAAGTTATTTAACAATATGTATTTTATAGTCATGTACAAAGAAGAATTCTCTTCTCAAAAAAATAAAATTTATTAAGTACTAGCGTTTGCCCACGGCTTCACTCATGTTATTGTAGATTTTGTATTAGAATATTAGGTATCCTTACCGGATATCACAGTTCCCTTTTTCTGTAATCTAGGCATAATGTTTTTTTTTAATTATCATATAGGAGGCAAATAAACAAGCGGGTCACCTGATGTTAAGTTATCATCGCCGTCCATAGACACTAGCAACTCCAGGAGAGTCGCAAGGGCGTTGCCAGCCTGTATTTTGGGGGAATGGGGGAAAGGGGATGGGGAAAGAAGAGGGAAGAGGGCGAGAAGTGATTGACCTCCGGCGCTCTCACTGACCGTACGAAACGCAACAATGTAAGCACTGTTACTTCACGTCAATTTTCTGTGGGTCGGGTGGTACTTCACGAGCCGACCCATTCCTGCTGAAACCACTTATCGTTTCAGCGTAACATGATGACTCTGTGTAACCTTTATAACGTAATAGCAATATTTCATAATTACCCGTTGAATAATGAAATCATAAAAACAACCTAAAAAACTGGAATACATATTTCTCGTATGAGTTAGAATATTTATCTACACTAGTGAGCGCCCAATGGTCGACATTCAACCTTTATCAAATAGTTATTTGATATTTTAAAGTTTGAACTCTATTAGGGTTCTTTTACTTACTAGAATTCTGTTTGATAACCGCAAACGCTCAGCAAGTTAGTTGGATCCTGGTTCAGCACCTAAACAATGCCCTAAACGAAAACTTACCCCTAGAAAAGTGATGGTCATTGTTTGGTGGTTTAGCGCCGGCGTGATTCATCACAGCTTCTTACCAAACGGGGTGAGCATTACTGCAAATGTGTCCTGTGAAGAACTGAACACAATGATGGAGAAGCTGGCTCAACTCCAACCAGCATTGGTCAATCGCTCATCTCCGCTGCTCCTGCACGACAATGCGCGACCTCATACTGCACAGCAGATGGTCTCCAAGTTGCAAGAACTGAGGTTGGAAGTTCTCCGTCATCCGCCCTACTCACCAGACCTTGCGCCTACAGACTACTACTTTTTCCAGAATTTGGATAACTCTTTGGCGGGAAAAAAATTTAAACCCGAGAGGCAGTACAAAATGCCTTTGAAGAATTTGTTGCCTCCCGTCCAGCGGATTTCTTTAAGAAGGGCATCAATAACCTGCCACTGCATTGGCAAAGATGCATTGATTGCATGGGTGATTACTTCGATTAATGCAAATAAGAAATACATGAAAAAAATTCGTTTAATTTTTTTCATACAAAACGGCAATTTCATAGGTAAAGACCTAATAGAAATATTAAAAAAATATAGAAACACATACCTTCTTTCCTCACGGATGGCCACAAACAATGCTGGGTACCTGACAAATAAATCAACACGCAAGCGTAACGACTGCTATGAGTATGGATAAAATTTGTTCGCACATTCGTCATAACAATTTATAGTCCAGGGACAAGTAACCGCATAAATCATATGAAAATATGTTCCCTTGTTCCACTAACTGAGAATAATGGGGACGTTGTTCCATCCCTCATGATATAAGAACATTTTAATACTGCGTGGAAAATATGTGGTAAGTATGCAATTCAATAATGTGCAGTTCAATTCCAATATATGAAAAAAAAAGTGACAAAAGGATGCCTACAAAACGCAGTGTATTTAGGAACAGAAACTGGACCCGATAGAAATTTAAACATTCTAACCTTATAAATAATTACTCCGAAAAAGCTTAATTAATCTAAAATGTGAGCGCACTCACAATACAAGTGAAACATAGTATTCAGATTAATTGTTAAGAGACGAATACACTGTGGAAGTTGTAAACATTAGTTTTTGCCATTATTTTGTAATATATTTCGACGATATTAATATACAACACAGAATATTTTTTAAAAGGGCGCGGTAGTCAGTACAATTCAACAGAAAATAATGTGCAATAGATTTCAGCGTTTATCTCTTTAGAGGAATTTTTTCGACACAACATAGGTATAGGAGTTGTTGAGACACGCATGCTTGATACACATGCATGTTTTAATAACTCATATACGTATATCTAGATAGCTTACCTTAGGTTAGCTCAGATAGATCACGATTTTTGCACAGAACAGGCGACAGCCCAAGCCCAGGTGTACCGTGCACCCTTGAGTTAGTCGCCCAAACATCCCAAATCGGCTGAGTGCCTTCAGCGCTCGCCTCAATAGTTCGGTGAAGCGCTATAGACCTTTCCAGGTAAACAGCGATCTCAATTCGAAAAAAAAAATTTCACTACAATAGTTTTAGAAACGGCAATGAATTTTTCTACGCAATCTAATAGCAAAACGAAATAAATTTAGAATTCAACATAATTATTACTACCTATAATAATGTAACAGTATTTTGTTCTTACAAAATTCGTAAATTGAAGACATAATTACTGTACCACTAATGATCTCTTCGTTATTATTTTTGAGAATAACGGTTAAAATTAACGCTGTTTTCGGATAGTGTGAACGAGCAAACATACAAGAACCAATACGTGTAAAAGGGAGAGTACTTCATATTGCGCATACTCATACTAGCAATACAAACAACGTATATTCATTTTATTATCTTGCTATTATTACAAATTCCAAAACAATAAAGCGCTATGTGCAGCTATGTAATTCGTAAGATTTTTAACAACAATAATTGTGGAAGGATTGGACAGTGAAATACAACATTCATGTATAACCGCTATTGCCAGCTATATCTACATAATAACTGTGGGTAGATTTTAATATATTTTTTAATTTAAAAAATAAAAAGTATGTTCATTAAATAAAACGTTATAAGACTTTTAAGAAACTTCAATTTTTAAAAACACAACTTACTGAGCGATCAGTGTAATTATCGTGACGAAGTAAGGCAAACGATGTGGAACGCCTGCGCAGGAAAGAGGACATAAACGAATAACATTGTTTACTAAGAAATCCTTTTAACAAAGTATATTATTCTTCTTTACATAAAGTATTTTGTTATATAAGAGGGTATCAAATAGTATAAGAAATATTAGGAAATACGACGATTAACACGAAAATACCTTCGGGCAAAACGATATAATAAAAATATATTAACACTACGACTACGGTCAAGTTTATAATCATTGGGAATTTGCATTAAAAAATGTAACAACATTATTCTAAATGTAAACCAGTTTTCTAATTTTCAAACAGTGTATAAAGAATAATTACGAAATAATAATTAAATTTTAAGAGGTAATAAAATTGGAAATTTTCTATCTCATAAATCAATAGGAGCTATTTTCTCGACATGTAATAATGGTTATAAATACAGAAACTGATCGGTCTCGTTTTAATACCCTTTCTATCACGGCTTAATTACTTTGACCCATTACAATAAATCATGTTGTAACGTAGCCAATAAGACCACAGGCAATAATGACTCCAATCTATGGAACATGTTAAATATATTCTGGAGTAATAACCTGTGAGTACGTGTGGTCAATATTCTTATAGGTGAGTCAGTTTCTTGTATATCAATATATTAACTAGCTGAACTAGCATCATTGTGGCTAAGTTATTACATGTGAAATCAAAATTACGATAATGTATTCGGTATTATGGGGTAATGAGTCAGTCTAAAAACTGTCAGGGTAAAGAACGGAAAATTAAATAAAAATCCGAGACTAAAAAAACACGTGCACCATAAAATAAACTGAAGTTGAAAAAGAAAATTCAAAATTAAAACGTGGACCCATTTATAAGATATCTATAGCAGTTGGTGCTTCAGTTCTCTGTCAACAAACTAATTTAAAGCGCCATCTATTCGAAGCTGATGAAACTTATAATTAATACAAATAATCAACATTGACAATTATTTAATTTGTAATTAATAAATGTTGAGGATATTAACTCAAATATAAATAATCCTATCTTTCAAGTTGGATCAAATTTTACACAAATTGTCAACTTTCATGAAAATCGAATGAGTAGTTTCGAAGTTCATCGTGGACAAACATCGTGATACTGGATTTTTATATATTTAAAATATGTAACGAAAAACTTTATACTCCTTTTTAAGCACATCACGCACACGGTTATGTATAAAATTTGGCATACAACCGCATAAAAATCCGTTCAGTAGTTTCTGAGTTTATCGAGAACAGACAGACAGACGTGGCAGAGGACTTTGTTTTATAACATGTATTGATACATAATGTATTGTGGTTAGTAAACTATTTTTTTTTATATATCATATAGGAGACAAACGAACATGCGGGTCATCTGTTGTTAAACGATCACCGCTGTTCATAGACACTAACAACCCCAGAGGAGTCGCAAGTGCGTTGCCAGCCTGTGTTTGGGGGAATGGAGAGAAAGGGAGAGGAGAGAGGAGGGGAGATGGGTCTCCGGCGCTCTCACTGACCGAACGAAACACAACAATGCAAGCACGATACTTCACGTCGGTTTTCTGTGAGAGGGTGGTTTTAAATTATTATGCTTCAAACTTTAAAAACATAATTGTTCTAATTAAAATTAATTAATTTACTTGTTAAATTTCATTTTGGTATTTTAACTTATAAACCCTTATTTTTTATACTTCACAATAAAATTGTAACTAAAACATTATTAAGACTGCAATGCGTCGGAAAATGAATTAAACGTGTCGTCTCAGATTAATGCGAGTTAATTCCAGACTTTATCTCATTGAAATAAAGTTAAAATTTATAGCACTGTAACAACTATACACCTTGAAGTAGGTTGCTCACGTAGGCGACAACCGACGGTGACTGAATACAAAGCCACACTTGGCTCGGGAAATCTCTAGATAAAAATGTGGTTGATGCTATAAACACAGCAGAAACAATGGAACTTATTGCACGAAATGGTCGGAAACGAAATGGTATGTTAAGTTGTTTACTAAAATATTATTTATGATATGAAAGAAGCATATACAGGTACATCCAACGATGTTATTAGTAAAAAGGTGTTGATGCATTACCTACATAATATTTTGACAAAACTAAAGGCATACGCACACATACGTAAATTAATATTGTAACGCCACACTATATTAGATAAAATATGGAAGTAAGATGGTATATTCTAGACATAGTTATATGTTGCTTACACACGGACGGATCGACAGGGTTAGATCACGTTTGCTTACTAGTCAAGTTTTAACAAGGCGCTAGCGAAGAGCTTATGACTTATCCATAGTTTTTTAGTTGAAGTATCATTGGATATATATAAATTTAAAGAACCATAACAACATTGAAACGACGATCGCTTAGTGGACAGCATGTTCGGATACCTCTTCGACCAACGTATGTTTGAATCCTCGTAAATGAGCCGAAGTTTTTGAAGAAGGAAACCATCGTTTTTTAAAACTTTATATATATATAGTCTCATTTATTATGTCTCATACATGTCCCCCACTACACACCAACAGATGTTTGATTGCAGATTTTCAACTAATAGGCATTTACCTATGAAATTGCCGTTCTGCAGTACTGGCCATTTCAAATCAAAATAATTTTTGTTTGGCTATAAATTCTAATTTCAAATAAAATTTCTTTTAAAAACATGGAATTCTTTTTCCAAAAGTAGTCATTTGTTTATTGATTAGTATTACATTTTCATCGCATTTCAATCATTTTTGTCATCATGGATACGTTAAAAGTTCGAGTAATTATGGAATATGAGTACCGTCGTGCCAGCAACGCGGCACAAGCGGCACGCAACATCAACGACGTTTACGGACCTAACACTACAAATCAACGCACCACCTGTTATTGGTTTGCTCGCTTCCGTTCTAGGAATTTCGACATGAAAAATGAACCTCGCGGTCGTCTGAAAACTTTGGTCGACACTAACGAATTAAAGGCGATTGTGGAAGCTGATGATACACAATCTACGGCTGAATTAGCAGCAGCTTTCGACGTTAGCGTCAATACAATATTGGTCCATTTGTGTCAAATTGGCAAGGTTAAAAAGCTTGACAAATGGGTGCCCCACGAACTCAATGATCGCCAGCGCGAAGTACGCGTCGAGACGTGCCTTGCACTGCTCAACAAACACACAAATGAAGGAATTTTGAAC
Source organism: Antheraea mylitta (assembly GCA_014332785.1). Classification (NCBI taxonomy): domain Eukaryota; kingdom Metazoa; phylum Arthropoda; class Insecta; order Lepidoptera; family Saturniidae; genus Antheraea; species Antheraea mylitta. Next base: position 1,248,548 of record JACEII010000022.1, on the reverse strand, counting down.
CGCATTGTTACTTGCCATAAAAAATAGATTCTGTTTAATAACCGCAAGCGCTCAGCAAGTTGGTTGGATCCTGGTTCAGCACCTAAACAATGCCCTAAACGAAAAGTTACCCCTAGAAAAATAATGGTCACTCTTTGGTGGTCTAGCGCCGGTGTGATTTATCACAGCTTCTTACCAGACGGGGTGAGTATTACGGCAGATGTGTACTGTGAAGAACTGAACACAATGATGGAGAAGCTGGCACATCTCCAATCAGCATTGATCAATCGGTCGTCCCCGCTGCTCCTGCACGACAATGCGCGACCTCATACTGCACAGCTGATGGTCTCCAAGTTGCAAGAACTGAGGTTGGAAGTTTTCCGTCATTCTCCCTACTCACCAGACCTTGCGCCTACAGACTACTACTTTTTCCAGAATTTGGATAACTCATTGGTGGGAAAAAAATTCAATACCCGAGAGGCAGTACAAAATGCCTTTGAAGAATTTGTTGCCTCCCGTCCAGCTGATTTCTTTAAGAAGGGCATCAATAAACTACCACTGCCTTGGCAAAGATACATTGATTTCATGAGTGATTACTGCGATTAATACAAATAAAAAATACGTGAAAAAAAATTATTAATTTTTTCATAAAAAACGGCAATTTCATAGGTAAAGACGTAATATATAGTGGGAGCTACCCAAGCGGACTCTTTTATTGTGGCACGGCAAAATTACTGCACTATGCCTGATGGTAAGCACAGTACAATCCAAAAACAACGGTGACTATCCAGAAAATCGCCAACCTTCTTCGGTCGTCAGTGTCATGTCGGTCTGAGTAATTAACGCTTAAAGAACCCCATATTACAGGAATGAGGGAACACACTGGACTGGAAATTCTTTCACAGCTTCACGGTACAGCAAAAATAAGATGTTGTGAAGGACTTAAAAAAACAGGCCATGCTATGAATTTATTACAATGTCTTCCTCGGAAACTCAATTGCAACGGTTCTAACCTACGTGTATTGACGTTGGGTCTGAACACACTATCAACTAAGTCATCATCGCTTCATATATCGTGACGAAACATGGTATGGTGATGGCGATTGTTCTAAATAATTAGCTATGATGCTCGAGTTGAAAATCTGTCGCATGCACCTCCAAGTGTGTTCTAGCAGCTGCCCTTAAGATCCCATGGGTTTTGGTTTAGCGTAATTGCCATCTTGGTATAATACATAATCAAACAACATTAGTCAATATTTTGATCAACGCTAACTACAAAAAGAAAGGGAGAGGGGTTAGAGGAGAGGGGAGGGGAGATGGATGAATGCAAGCACTGTTACTTCACGTCAGTTTTCTGTGAGAGGGTGATGCTACCCCAGACGAGCCGACCCATTTATGCTGAAACCAATAATAGCTTCAGCGTGGCTCTACCACCTACCAACTCAAGGAGGTTCTGAATTGATATTAATTTCGTATCTTAATGCAGAGGGCTACGAAACAATAGGAGGAATCTGGTTGAATACAAAGCTTGAGGCTAGCTATTCCCCGAAGACACGACAGTGATTACTTTAATTAAACCCACCGTTCACTGGCGATTCTTACAGAATAACTAGAAAGCTATATCTATCTTCTTTCGAGATTATTAAAGGATAACTTTTACCCGCCTTTTCACTCGTGTTAACGTAAATTTAACCCTTGGATACATATTTTTTTCTTGACGAAACTTTAACCGGTGTCCTTTTCTGTACTCTTGGAAATGTATGCATAATTTCATTATAACCAGTTGAGTAGATAACAATTGAAAGCGTATAAAACAAACAATAAGCAATGTGACATTAATTTTAATATTAATAACGATTATTAGATTATATGCTCGCATTATAAATATCCTAAGTGATCCGAACTAGTCCTAAATTCCCAACTAAAATTATCAATGTAAGTTGGTGTATTTGTTAGACTTTCACAACTTACCTACTCGACCAGAACCAGGTATACAAAGGTATATAGAGAAAAAACCTCTAATAATCCACGGAGTCCACGAAGATTGGGCTTACTTGGAGTGAGGTGAAGCATCAAGCCATCGACAGATCGAGATGGAGAAGCATTGTGTCTGCCCTCTGCCCCGACAATTTGGGGACATAGGATCGCAAGGAGAGAGATTACCTATACTATTTTAGAGTGGATTTTTTTAATAATGGTATTGCCTTTATGGCGGTTTTATTATGGTCCTTTATGACCATCTTTAGGTCTTTAGGCCCTTCACAATGTCCCGCGCCGGAGCGTTCATGACTCGATGGATGAACCTACTAACCGCGTCTTCAGTACTGTTTTTATGAGGTAGATTATAGCTACTAGTGCGAATAAGAGCTACTTTTACATAAAAGAGTTACACATGCATATAATACAATGTTTATATACATATCATTATGTGATAAAACAATATATAATCTCCCGTTCATGAATCAAATTAATTACTTACTAGTAATTAAATAAAATCAATTTTGTAATTTATTAGTATTATATAGTTTGGATATAAAGATATATGTATTACTAGCTATTACCCGCGGCTTCGCACGCGCTTTTTGAATACATTAAATAAATTTAAATTTTTTATTAGATGTGTAAATAACAATAATACTCTTTCAAAAATATTTGTAAGTATGATACGAACATCATCTACAGTAACAGATAACATGTACATTATATATGTGAATACTAATAGTGTATCAAATGGGATTTGATTTATCATCAGCCACATAGCTGGAACTTTAAACTACTATCTATATATCAGTGCTCACTTACACTATACAAGAGAGTAATGAAAATATTAAGCTATACATTACCGAACCCTATGTGTTAAATCTTTTATTATATAAATATAATATGTCCACATTATTGATATAATCAAGTTATTAATATAACTATATAACTTGCTATAATTTAAATTTAAAAAGCCGTTCAAATAGTTCCCGTCGTTTCGGAGATTACCCGGAACAAATAAACAAACAGACATATCGACAGAATAAAAAAAATGTTGATATTTTTATGTATTCATCAAAAAGTATTTATTTTAATATTATATACACACACTTTATACATATAATACGTAATATATCACAAACCAATAATTGGGAACAAAACTAACGTAGAATACACTTTTTGAGGAGTTTTTGGCGGGATTTCAGTCTGTCATGTAGGGGATTTTATAGTTTATTCATAATCTTGTGTTATTTGACTCTTTATTGTGTTAAATTGGTAGCGTTTTATCTAATATGGTTTGTTTATTGTGCATAAGTGAAATGAATGAAACATAATACCATGGAGCATGAATTCTGTAGTCTAGAAAATTAAGAAGATAAAAATATACGAAATATTATATAGAAGATTTGACGCTTATACCTTTACATTAACTTAGACATAGAAGAAAACTGGGTAGAGAATACATAAGAACTACCTATATTGACAACTTCAGAATTGGCAGTATGGATTAATTACTTCGCCTGTCTTGATGGACGAATATTATTACTAAACCTCTTAGAATAGCAGCACAAAATAGACTTTAAAAATGTTTGCGATAGCAACGTACTACATATAATCAACTATTGGAATTAAAAATTACGTAGAATAAACTTTTCAAGAGGAACCAAAATAAACCCAAATAATATTTCCGATAGAATGTTATCATGTTACCATGGCAACGCATATAATACTGACACTGACACGTAGCGGATGTTCTAAAAATAGCCCGATTTTGAGACATTCTTCATTAATGCTCCGCTCCTATTGGTTTTAACGTGATGATATCTAGCCTATAGCCATCCTCGATAAATGAGCTATCTAACACGAAAAGAAACTTTCAAGTTGGACCGGTAGTTCTTGATATTAGCGCGTTCAACCAAACAAACAAACAAACAAACATACAAACTCTTCAGCTTTATAATATTAGTATAGATTAGCATGGATTTAATAAAACATAAATATATCTTCCTGTGAAATAATCTACAATTATTATTATATATATGTAGGATTAATTGGTAAAATGGAACGTAACATTTAAGCGGATGTTGTAGTACTCTGTGGTATATTGTTTGCTAACATGGGATTTGCATTGTGTTGAGTAATGAGACAAGACGTGCTTAAAATTAAGAGTAAAGTGGTGTAGACATTTGTGTGTAAATAAAGTGCGAGAATACTTGTTTGGATTTTATTGGATCCCACATATATTGTCTTATGCGATCCAAGATGAATGGTGCTATAGTGTAATAGTGCCTATTTTTAAGAACTAGTGGGCGCTCAGTAGTCAACATTCGACCACAGTTAATTGATATTTTAAAGTTTGAACTTTATTAGGGTTCTTTTGTTAAAGGATATACTTCTATAATCAGAGGTTTTCATCATCTTAAAAAAATATATGTGTAAATGAAAATTTAAATTAAAGATAGATGTGAAACAAAAACCACCTCGTAAAGCTCTCAAATTTGAAAGCAAACACAACTTTATTAAAGTAAAGAAATTTATCCCAACCCATGAAACAATTTTCAAATAATTTTACACGACACCTTGGGTGGATGGTATTTCTGGGTGATATTGAATTAAATGTAGTCTGTTCATTATGAGAAATAGTGATATGCCCAGTATCATCGCTTGGAAAAGTAATAGATCCACAATACAATCAAATGGTGAATCCAAGACAAAGATGTTTTAATACTACCATTAGCTTTTGAAAATAAATTCTTTTTTGATGCTACATGAGGTTGAATTGCAACATTGTAACCGCGGAGGTCTAAGTCATGGATTACTTTTATGAACACAATTCTTATTTTGATCATACAAAGTATTATTTCGCTCATTTTTTTATTAATTTATAATTTGAAGTGAGTTCACCATAAAAAATTATAAACATTACGATAATAGTTATATGTTATAATATCATTGTTGAATGTAGGATGAAAAATGGTAATTGGAACATAAGAGTAAAAAATACATACAGTCGAGCATAGCAACCACCTTCGCAACCATTTTTGAAGTCGTTATTGTCGGCTGTCAAAATATCTTTTTTATTTACATCTGTGTATATGTTGTGTAAAATTCAAGCAGTAGTGTGAGTAGTGCATATTTTAATTAATGTACTACTAATGCATTTTATATAAAATAAACAGCTTTCTGCACTTCTCCGCCATATAAACTTTAACTATGCCAAATTTCAAGTTCACCCGTTCACGGGAAATCGGTTAAAAAGGGGTACAAAGATTTTGCTTCACGTATTAATATATAGATAAATGTGATTTGCAGGATTGTAACAATTATCGAGGAATAAAGCTCATGTCACATAGTATGAAGGTTTGGGAAAGAGTGATAGCGAGACGAATAAGAGATGAGACTGAAGTGACTCAAAATCAATTTAGGTTTATGCCTGGACGTGCGACAACAGATGCCATTTTATCACTTCGGCGTCTGTGCGAAAAATACAAACGTGTACATAAGAATTTACATATGGTATTTGTTGATCCCCTGATACCCTGTCTGTCAACATCTGACAGGGGAGAATGGAAAAAGAAAACATGTTGTGCCGTCCCTAGTTAAGTGAGATAAGGGTAATGATGATGATGATGTGAACGAAATGTGAAAACATTAATAAACCAGTACCGTTTGAGTGTTCACCGTACAAATTTAATGCTGAAAGTTTATTTGGCTACCCCAATATTTGTTAGTTACAATTACAACTAAGAGGAATCACAGAATAAAATAGTAGCAACAAATGGGTACAAAAACTTTGTAAACACATTTTAAGGTTTGTTATAATACGATTTTTCATGCAGACAATAAAAAAAGCGAAAGCAAAAAAGGTGCGCTCTAAGTCTGTTGAACAGGAGAATAAGAAGAAGAAAAAGATTATGTTTTTCCAAATTATACATTTTATTTTTATTCAATACATATCAATTTCTCGTAGCGTAAAAAGATAAGAAAGATAATTTCGCATGTAATAGTTTTAATCATAACAAAACAATACATCTTATTTACAGGATGGTTTATGCCATATCCAAAATATGACTAAATTGTATCCGATTCGTGGATACACCGACGTAACACCATTAAGCGTTGAAGCGTTAAAGGTTTGGTTTTATTGTATAACTTGGAATAAACTTCGATATAAAAATAATATAACACGATAAATTAATTTCTAATACAAGTGTTAGTGTAACGTAAAGAGAATGTGTCCTAAAATTTTAAATTTTAGACTATCAAAAAAAGCAAATTTTCGCAATCAACTTCTTGTAATTGGATGCATTGAAATAATTATAATACACTATTTTTATTCTCAAGGTTGCCGTCGTCAACCACGGTCCGCTGTCAATGTCTGTTCACGCTTCTGATGCATTTACCTACTACACCGCAGGTATATTCTACGATGTAACCTGGTATGTATAATCTTTAAGAAAAAGTATATATCATAGGAGGCAAAGGAACAGATGGGTTAACTGATGCTAAGTGATCACCACCGTCTATAGAAACTTGCAAAATCAGGGAAGTCTTAAGTGCGTTGCCAACCTGTGTTGAGAAAGGTGAAGGGAAGAGAAGAGGAGAGGGGGACGGTGAGGAGAGGTGGGCCTCCGACGTTCTCACTGACCGGACGAAACGCAACAATGCAAGCACTGTTACTTTACGTCGGTTTTCTGTGAGAGGGTGGTACTGCCCCGATTCATGCTAAATTTAGTGATAGCTTCAGCGTGGTTCTACCACCTAGTACCGTGGCTCTACCACCTAGTAAAACATAACTTCATATACTTCTTACATAAACAGCCTTAATATATCTTACCCTTTGTGAAATAAATCTGAAGAGTCGAGGTGGCGTTCTAGGTCAGACATTTTTCAAATCAAATCAATCAAAATATATTTTATTCAATTTAGGCCCTGAAATGTATAAAAGTCAAAGCTACCACCGGTTCGGAAAACTACCCAGTCATCGAGAAGAACCGGCAAGAAACTCGATCTGGTTAATCTTTTCATGTTACATATTTTTACAAAGTATAATTTAGTTGAAAAGTTTTTAGTGGATGTACAGAGACGAGCGTCATTTCCAGACGTAACAATGGTTCACATACTCGTCTACCCTATAATAGCCTTTAGATATTAAAACCCGCTTGACATGGTTCTTGAACTCTCTATCCGTCAAAACGGTAACCTGTTTAGGGATTTTGTTATAAAACCTAAATTTTGAAATCATTGAAACATGCTTCGACCAAAATATTGTGTGAAATATATTCTGATCTATTCAATAGCAAATCTAAACTTAAACACCTATGCTCCTTTCCGGGACTTTTGGCACTCTTCGTCACTAAGTGGTGTACTCCATCAATCGTTCCACATAAATTGAAGAGAGATTCCATTTTTTCACGAAAATTATGTCGTAAGACAAGGCTTTTTTTAATGTATCAATTCGTTTACCTTAGTTATCTCTCAAAAACCATCTAATTCCATAATGTATTAATTTTGTTCTCGACCAGTTTTTTATTCATTTCATAGTTTACTACTTATTTGACAGTTATTTGCATGTCTTCCCAGTATTTTGTTTATTCGTCAGTTTTTGTCTTACCTGATTGTTAATAATATTTTATTTCAGTAATCCTACTGAATTAGATCACGAGGTCACACTAGTGGGGTATGGTAAACGTGATGGTGACACTTTCTGAATCATAAAGCACCCCTGATGAGCAGCCTGGAGTATAGATGTACATATGCTCATCTCATCAAGAGACAACAACTGTGGCATCACCACGGAGCCTACTTATGTCGTCATCTAAGAATATTCACATGTGTCAAGTAAACATATATGTAGGCATAAAAACGGTTTTACATTTATTTTTACTTTAATTAAATATATATTTAATAAGCACGTGGAATTTTAATTATATAAGAGCAATGCAATTTTGATGTTTTATTTAGATAACGTCCTTTATTTAATACCTTTTACGCCGATTTTAGTTAATTTTAACTTGGTTTGTTCAGAACTGCAACAAGTTATACCCCAAAAGGAGCGTACTGTACTAAATCTGAATTAGCAGGTTCATAAAAGATTTGGATTGGCGGGCGAAGAAACACGAGTGGTTAAGAGGAGCGTTGATGTACGTCGGAAAAGGCTTCTTAAACCTACAGCCGTATGACAGCTATCGGGAACTATTCATAGTTTTTTTCGGTGCCACGCAATGGACCAGACACCAGCACGGGGAATACATGAAATTCTAAAAGTACGTCTCATCATATTAAAAAAAAATTCTTTCGACACCGCATAAGACCATTGAAAGAGTTAGATCGCAGGATATCATAGAAATAGACATACACATATAAATACATGCAAACAATAATTTTTGTACACTACCTATATATCCATGTTATTAAAAAAAAGTTAAATACACATTGAATACTTGCTTTAAAAAGGTTTCGTATTAAATGCACCGCGCTCGCCAGAGGCTTGTTCGCGTTATTCTTTTTCGCAAGTCTAACCTAACCTAACCAAAGCGAGACAAAAGAACAAAATGGCGAAAATTCAGCGACTGCTGTGCATTTAATACAACACCTTTTTTAAAGCAAGCATTCAATACATATTTAACTTGTAATAACTCCGAAAAGTTTTTTCCGTTTGACTAGAATTTTATACGACGATCACGATATAGTCCAATATGATAAACAAACTAAATTCATATAGCAGATTATCTCTAAAAGGCTGTCAAAATCAACACTCCCGGAACTGTGCGTCTGTAGGTACTTTGCTGACAGATTATCAGCATAAACGCGGTAGCTAGCTAGGTGGTCTTATAAAAGCCCTACCACTAAGTATATGTACCTACATAATACAGACATATATCTGTTTATATAGACATACATACAGACAAACATTTCCAAATAGTTAAATGATAAAAAATTCATTCTATCCATTGCAAGGTGGTAGAACGTTTTCTAAGTTTGCCTGCCTCGCTATCACACTCCAGTTGAAATTCTATAGCCAAGAACCTGTTGGTGTATTGCGACAGGAATACTATACAGCTAGCCCCCTCTAGATTTTGCAGGTTTATCATCTTAAGCCACATCGTATTTTAACATCAGATCAGATTATGGTTAAACGCTGATAAAATGTATTTAAAAAATCCCATTGCAAAAGACACCCATACTCAGGCACGCGTAATGAGATTTTTCCCACGCATTTACAGTACTATTGTACTATGTATATTGTCCTGGTTTCCCAAGTTACCATCTTTGTCAGAGTTGACGAGTAAGTAGAACGGAATAGCGGAATAACCTGCTCTACCGTACAGGTGTCATTCTTTTGCATTAATATAAACATCTATCCTAGTGTTTTGTTTCATTATGAATATTCCTTTGTCTGCGTAACATTACTCTTTTTACTTAGATGCTAAGCATAATGAAATAAATTGTTACAGAAGTAAATCTAATATAAATGAAAATGGAAATAAAATAAGAGTTGTAGAAATTGAATATGTAAAGTTTCAAGAAACGAGCCTACTTCTTTCTCAGTTGCTCCTTCCGGATTTGCGATTCCTATCGTGGCGAGGGTGTCTATGTTGGGTGGAGATTACGTAATATCAGGTGACCCCTTTCGTTTATTGGACTCTAATAACATAAAAAAAGTATAGCTACCATAAAAGAACCAAACAATTGTTACGGAAAGAAATCCCGAACTTCATTTTGTATCCACTGCCATTTGCCAATTACTTAATTTCTCGTCTATATATATTCAAATTATAGAAAAAGCGCTTATTATTCAATTAATGTTATATCCAACTTTTCAACAAAAGAAGTGTAGTATTATTGCAATTTGCCTGATGAAAATTACAAATATATAATGACTGGTTTCAGAAAAAATATCTTGATGAAACCATAACATACATAACAACACCAACCTAGATGTCCACCTAAATATTCTTTAAATTTAATATGTGCTAAGTCTCATGGAAGCGATGACTTTCAAATAAGATTGTGATCAAACCTATAAGGTATTAAAAATTTACTTTACATTGTATCTGGTATCGAGCAATCGGAATAACTCATCGCAAGCTATAAATAACCAATTGCCAGCACGAATCTCAATCGAATTCCTTAAAACCATAGTCAAAACCTACGTAAAATCTATTCATCGTCATACAGGTGATAAAGTCACACTTGTAGGTGTAGAGCTACGCTTGTAGGTGGTAGAGCCACGCTTGTAGGTGGTGGAGCCACGCT
>JACEII010000022.1:1079659-1238320 GCA_014332785.1 Antheraea mylitta | reverse complement strand
ACGCTTGTAGGTGGTAGAGCCACGCTTGTAGGTGGTGGAGCCACGCTTGTAGGTGGTAGAGCCACGCTTTGTAGGCGGTAGAGCCACACTGAAGATATTACTGGTGTCAGCATGAATGGGTCAGCTCGCCCAGGGTAGTGCCACTCTCTTACAGAAAACCGACGTGAAGTAACAGTGCATGCATTGATGCGTTTTGTTCGGTCAGATAGAGCGCCTAAGGCCTACCTCCCCTCCCCTCGCCTCTCCCTAATCCTGTGCCCCTTACACTTTCCCTCAAATAAAAGCTGGCAACGCAATAGCGACTCCACTGGTATTGCAATTGTCTATGGATGGCGGTGATCACTTAACATCAGATGACCCGTCTGTTCGTTTGCCTCCTGTGACATAATAAAATACCACTCTATTGCAGAGCTATAGGCACCTTCCCGAAGAAGTGTAAAATGTAAAGTATACTCCCCTCGTCAAGCCATGACGTATTGGCAATTTCAAACTGAGAAATTCATCTTTATCTAATCTAATTTATCTAATATCTTTAAACGAGCAATTTTTGTATATTTTTACATTGTTATATATACAGGATCTCGAAAACGGCGAGAGCTATTTCCGTGAAACTTAGTATGTAGGTAGTTTCGGAGACGATAAATCGATCTGGCTAGATTTAATTCATAGAAAACTTTTGTATCGGAGTTATCAGGCAATAAAATATATAGCTAGAATATAAAGATAAATTTCGCCACCTCTGTCAAAACAAAAATAGCTCAGACGGAAATTCATTGCTTCGAAAATCCGTCTAACCCCAGATCGAATCCGGGTAACAGCAAAAGAGATATCATTAAAATTTTTTTTTTTGTTAGAAAATGCTAATTTTGCGAGGCAAATCTAACAGTTTATTTTAATTGAAAAATGTTTTTTTACAGAACCGAGTCAAGGTTCTCATATACAGTGATATTATAAGAACAATTCCCCCTCTTAATTTTCCTCATGATGCTTTTGTTCAAAGTTAGCCGATAGTGTTACGAATTTAAATCAGAATTATTTAAATTAATTATTTAAATTAAATCTATTGTCTGACTCTAATTAACAACATATATATGTACCAGGATAAAATAAGTCTGAGTTGCTTTTCTGTAAGTAATGCTAAAACATGTTCCATTTCAACAAGCGAATTTCCGATTCAATTAACCATACTTTCACGTAATAAACCGACCGTTACTGTGAAAGTAAAATATAGCAGTTGAATTCTAGCCCCTACTTTCTGATTAGAAAGATAAAACGGCAATTAGATCCATTAGCTACTTTGTTCTCTGTCGCTATCTACAAATCTTTTTACCGACAGACGCTTTGTTTCTACTAAAGAGTCTGTTCAAACGATGTGACGTTAATTAATTTTTATATAAAACCATTTCTTAAGTGAAAATATTTACATTAAAATACATAGCTTTGTGTTTTTTTATATATTTACTAATTATCCGTAATAATCTTCCTTTACGACCATGTAATGAAGCAAAATGACAATAGAACAACTCAGTGTTAATCTATCAATTCTGTCAATATTTTTCCGCATTTCCCTAGTATCTTATGACTAACTCACTCAGTCGCTGAAGTTTTAGTATGGAAATTTTTAAGGCAGGCGTCCACATGTTTGCATCATAAGCATCGGAGGCATCGCATCCAACGGATCGTAATGTTCTTTGTATAGGAAGTTATACATCGTACGGATCGTACCAATCTTTCCGTATCTATCGTAATACCGATGCCGATGCTCCAAGGGGCAAATTTTACGATGCGTGCCAATGACGTCATATGGAATGTCGATCATTGGATGGGCTCCGTGGGCTTGCTCGGTCTGCGACATACGCCATTATCGATTTCCTCCGTTATCTTACATATTCCACCGAACACTAAGTTACATGAGTCCGGTGAAACTGTGAAGGCCCTTACTAGGCCAATAGCATTGGCAGTTCGAAAAAAAACTACCTTACATCTCACTATGAAAATCCAAATAAAAGCGACGTTGGCAATGCGATTCCTGGTAGCTGCACCGGCAAATCCAATCGTTGCTGATACTATGCATTGTAAAATAATAATCCGTTTAATGCGATGCGTCCGATAGATATAATGTGAAAACAACCTTTAACCTACATGTTTCAATTTTCTGTTCGAATTTTTTGTAACATTTTCTTTCATACAAACCTTGGTCTGACGATTACAAACGCAACACAAAAATATTTAACAAGATAAATGCAGCCGCTCTAAAGTGATGCACTTACATACATTCGGCGATTGATTTATGTTTACATATATATACATTTACATATATTTAGGTGATGAAACTTAAACCACTTAGAACTATGAAGTTGTGTGTTCATTACTGGTATGTCGAAGAAGTAACGCCAGAGGCGAGGTCGTGCTTATACCAGTACTTAAACCGTTCGAGCATTCAAATTTAATTGATCCCTAAGGCTTAATAAGTTTTAAAACTTCTATGACACTCGGCATCTCGGATGTGATGAATTAAACGGCCATTAAAATAATTTGTACTTTCATGCTTCATCTGTAGATTTGTGTGAGCTTTGACCGATGTACTTGTTATGTTTGAGTCATGCATAATAGCGATTATTACTAATCCGGATACCGGTATATATATATTTTTTAATAACAATGAAAAAGCGATCCAATTTTTTTAGGACTATAAGTATATACAAAACGGCAAAGATAAAATAGTCCATTATCGTTTTCTCTTGGACCATTATCTATTGGACCATCGGTTTTCTTTATATTTTTTATTTAGTACTAATAAGAGAGTTTCAGTGTTATTAATTAAAAAAATAGAATAAAACCATACCATCGACAAATCCAAGCCTTCGTTCATATTATCTATAAATATAATAAGAATTTTGGTCAAACGTGCCCGTACTTATTTGATTTTTGTAAAAAAAAAATGCTGTAGGTGTCTAGGAATAAGTAATGAAATACATTCCAATAATTTTTTCAAATATCTGCCTGTCTATGTGTTTGGACACGCATCGTTGCTTAAGTACTACGTTTATAATAAAACCTTACTTTACCATAAAGCATGTCTACGAGTAACATTTAGTCCTTGTTTCGTTAAAATCGGTCAGGCCTAAGTTATTATAATTTTAACGACGACGCGACTTAAGTACGAGAGAATGAGAAAAGTAGATAAGTAAAGAGACTTACTACATTTAGATGATTTTATTAATCATTATTTATTATATGAAAATAATGGAGAAGGTATACTAACATGTGGGTCACCTGATGTTCAGTGATACTACCGTCCATAGACACTTGCAATACCAGAGGAATCGCAAGCGTGTTGCCAGCTTGTGTTGGAGAAAGGGGATAGGGAAGGAAGGGAAGAGATGAGGAGAGGTGGATCTCCAGCGTTCTCACTGATCGAACGAAACGCAACAATTCAACAAGCACTGTTACTTCACGTCGGTTTTATGTGAGAGGGTGGTACTACCCCGGGTGAGCCGACCCATTTATGCTGAAGCCAGTAATAGCTTCAGCTTGGCTCTACCACCCACAAAATAACATTGATATTGGAAGAATATCGACATTTCAAACTTACCACGTGAAAATATTAGATGGAATTGAATATTGTAAAAACTTTGACATTACCATTTTGTAGCTATTATTTATATGGGTTTGGCAAATTTACTACACTGCTTTAAAAAATAATGTATATGCTTATATATAAAAGGATAACTCTTTGGCTGATAGGCACAGCCCAAACTGCTAGGACTAGGACCGCGAAACTATTATGCGAGTTCCTTTTACACTGGAGTATTGTTTGTTTGTTTCATTTTCACGTCTTAATTACTCAACAGATCATCACCATAGCATATTATAAATATAGGGGTACAGCTGAAGTATATAGAGTACATTTTTCCAAAGAAAAAGTAATGTTTCCTAGAGATAGGTCAAAACTACGAGTCGTGGGCAAAAGCTAGTCATACATAAAAAAAATAATCAAATCAGCGTGTATATGTATGTGTGTGTATATGTTTTTATAAGAGATAAAGGAAAATATAATCTCCCGTTAATGAATCAGATTAATTATTTCAAACAATGTATTAATGAAATAAATTCAATTTAGTGACTTCATTAGTGGTATATAGTTTAGGATTGGAAATGTATGTATTATATGGGTTTTAAAAAGATCAACGCATTGTATTTCTGGTAAATAATCTAGAATTATTTTTACTTATATCGATTATCTTATGCTTGATCGATTTGCAATTATTTCATCCAATGATATAGTAAAAACTGATAAGGACTATTGATATTATCAAGAAAAAAAAGCGTTAAAGATCTCAAAAAGAATAATTGTTCCAACGAGATAATTCGAATTAAAAAAAAATTGAACTTATACTTCTTTTGGCGCGTTAGGGAAAAATGATGAGAGTAAATTTATACGAAGCGCGCGCACACCGTCATGAAAAACCAATACCCAGAAATAAGTTATAGTCAACATTTTGTTTCTTTGTATTTGATGTTTGTATTTCTTTGTATTAAAACTTTCAATGTAGGTATTAAATACCTTTTTTCTATTGTTAGTGTCGTTTTTTCTACAAACGTAAAATAAGTCGATATATACAATTTTTGAAAAGATTTTTATCCTGTTACGCCAAGGAAGTATAACTTCTAACGCGTGTACATAAGTACACACACACTTTTTTATATTGTTTATTCCATTTCTTGCAGAGGTATAGGTTATTTATATCAATTCTGCGTTATGAGTCTAAAATGTGAAGTAAAAATTTCAGTTCTAATAATGTTTTTATTGGTAACTAGCGGCTGCCCATGACTTCATATCTTTAGGGTACTATATATAACACCTTACCCTAAATCATGATACAGTTTACATAAGTTTAAATAGGACGATACACGTTTTATTGAGGCAACTTAATACGATATCTAACAACCATATCTACTTAGGCCAGCACCAGACCTCAACGCAGTACAACAAGTGTGAACATTAATTGATCTATCTTCTCAACTAATGAAGTTAGTACGCATGTTAAAAATCATAGTAAATTTTTCGTGTATTTTAAGCTTTTGGCCGTGTGGTGCCGGCATAGTAGAATAGACCACCTCATATTTTCCCGTGGGTATAGTAAAAAGCGATTAAGGGAGTGAGAAATAGTACTGACCGCTTGTCTTTTCTCACCGGGATATTGTACCATCTGTCTGAATACTTCTCAGGTTGTAACGGTCCCCGTTCCATTGGGTCTAGAAGAACAAGGACAAGTATGTGCACCTGTGTCTTGCGCGTACACTTGTGCACCTTAATATATCTGGACTATACTACTGGACTCCGAGCCCTGGGTCAAAGTGGTCGCCATGGCCGAAACCGGTCGAACCAATTATCATTTTAAACTTAGCTACGTTTTGGTATAAAAAAAAAAACGTTCAATTTACTAAAACATAGTTTTGAAAATTTTACTTCCGGTTTTGTACATAAAAAAAAAATGGTTTTTCAGGTGTCGGTTTATTTTTAAAAGGAGCAATGGATTTTCTACCTAAATGTAGAAGTCTAATTAGGCTCATATGACCAAATTTTAGAATCTCAATCCCTTTTTTCGTTGTCCGCTTTACGTGAAATGTCCCATCCGTGACTTCATGACATAAGAAGATGAAAATGTGAGGTAAATACAAAATACCCAAGTTTTTTATCGAATTAGATCGAAATGCAAATGTTAACTACAACTCACGTTGTCATTCCAACTACAATGTATTTTGATAGAGTGAACCAATTTTAATGATACAAAGCCCAGATGTTACTCGAGGATATCCTTTATGATTTACTTTGTATGGTGCTTTATAATAAAAATTATACTTAAGCAATGATGCGTGCACAAACAAAGAGATAGACAGATAGAAATATACTTCATTATTTATTCTTAGTTGAAAATCAGAAAAGTATTGAGACGTAAAATTTACAGTTTTATTATATATATAATTTTTTTTATATCAAAGGAGGAATAGACAGATTTAGGCACAAGCAACATCAGGACAGTCACACGTGCGTTTCCAGCCTGTATATCGAGGAGTGGGGAGGGGAAGGAAAGGGAAAGGGGAAGAGAGTTGGGCCTCCGGCGCTCTCACTGACCGAACGAAACACATCAATTCAAGCTCTATTACTTCACGTCGGTTTTTTCTGAGAGCGGTGGTACTACCCCGGACGAGCCGACACATTCATACCGAAACCAGTTATAGCTTCAGTGAGGCGCTACCACCTACAAAAAAAGTCTTATTATATGTATAGATTACGTCAAATGAGAAAAAAATATTAAGAAAAATAGAATCCATGTAACTATCTTATGACTCTTTGTATTTTTAAACTCTAACTACAATCTCGCCTTACGTTAGATGATGTTGACGTCTTAGATGGCAAATTTAAATGTTTAAATTGACTACGAAGTACACCTACCGTTACATGCTTACAGATGCTCGGCGATCAATTTTCAACTTAAAGGTCATTAGCTAGTTAGGTAGAAAAAGACCTACCATCGAGTTACGTCATCAAGGACTTTGTTCCACTGAAAGTTAAGGCTGGTTTCAAGATTGGAACCCATGATTATCCATGCGCTATCCAAATAAACTACACCCGAGCCAATGTCACTAAAGAGGCATGAACAGTTGAAAAAAAAACGCAATGTAAAAATATTGCCTCATGCTGACATGTCCATGCTTTACTATCGTCATTATTTAAAATTTAGCCGAATGATTAATTAATGAAAAAGCGATATGATTCTGCTATATATAGGTGATATTTTTAACGATCCACACTGTAGGAAAAATGTTACCATATATTTTAGCTGTTTTGTGTCTCTCGTCCGCGTGTAAAGCGATTGGTAAGATTCATCCCAGTACATATTCTATTTAAATCATTTTATAAATTCTAATATTTGAAATTAATATTGTTTCCGTTTTAGGTGACTATGATGAACTCAAATGGCCTGAAAGATATACAGTAGAGGCAACTCGGATATCACTAACTTCTGGTGTAATCGAAGAATATAAGGCTTGGTAAGTAATTTAAGGGTACAAACTAAGCTAAATTCCTGACTGTTAATGTTCATTAAATCGCATTTCTTTCCTAGAAAATAGGCTTATTTTATTCCAAACTAGCTCACGCCCGAACTTCTTACCTGTGTTAGATTTTATGGTTTCATGGTGACAACGTATTTTATCAGAAATATTCGAGCGTTGTATTTTATGCTAATGTAATTTTGTCATTTGCTACTGAATCTGTAGAAAACTCTTTTACTGTTCATAATTACTACTTGAACCCTATAGAAAGGTACAGTGTAAATTCCATGGGAAATACGTACTTTATTTATATTTATTTATGGGTTGTCTGTTTTTAATAATTAATTATAATTTTATAATTACTGTCTAGCCTCTATGGAAAAGGGTGATGATATGTAACCTAGACAATAGTTTTATATGTTCTGTATATGTAATAGACAAATTAAAACTGATTTAGTAAATTCAGAGATTAGCGCTGACAAATAACAGACACTTTCAGTTTTATTTATATCTGTGTAAATAAAATAATAGAGAAATGCCGTTGTGCGTCTATCATTCTAAAACTACTAGATAGAGTTCTGACATTTTATTAGTTTTACTACTTAGACACTCGCCGTGTTATTGTATAAAAATAAACGTATTGAATACTTGCTTTAGAACTATCATCGGTTCAGAAGAACAACACAAACATAAACCGGCAAGTCGATCTAGATTATTTTCTCCTGATAAATATTTTTACAAACATAGATAGTTGTATTCGTTTTTAATGGATCCACAGAGAAAGGCGTCATTTCCAGACTTCACAATCTTTCACATAAATAATTACGCTTGACGCTTTTAACTATAATTTTCAATAGACAATAATCTTGAAAATGATTGGCATTGATATAAATTGAAAATGAATTTACTACAACAAATTCTACATTTAATATAACCTTTATTAAAAACGTTAGTATATTTTGAACGCGAACTGACGCAATCATTTCCCGCCGAAACGGTTGGTTGTATTGACCGTGTTGGAGAGAACCACCTGACGTGCATTGTAAGATTTTTGTTTGTTCACCAATAAAGGAAACGAAATTATCATATTGCGTAAATGAACTATTACTTCTGCTTGATTTTTCGAACGCCATCTAAGTTTCTGTACATATATAGTTTTCGTAAATCCAAATGAACTAGTATAAATCAGAAAAATCTGGTACTTTTAATTCTTTTAATGCTCCAACTGACGTAGCAAATTGATCAACTTAAAGTATCTCTCTGATTAACACTCGTTTTATTAAGAGTCTCTAAAAACAAAAGATCGATCCCTAAAATGATTTAAAAATATCATATACTAGCCTCTGCCCACGACTTCGTTCGCGTGGACACAGTTAATTTTGGTTAACTAATATGTAGCGAAAGCTCTCAAGAGGAAGAAACACCCCGATTTTTAAACATTCTTCATTGGTACTCCGCCCCTATTGGTCTTAGCGTGATGATATGTAGCCTATAACCATCCTCGATAAATTAGTTATATAACAATGAAAGAATTTTTCAAATCGAACCAGTAGTTCCTGAGATGACTCCCTACAACGTCACAATTCACAACGTCACAAACTCACAAACTTTACCTCTTTGTACTTTATTTTATTAGTATAGATAAATAGGTTTCAGTAAAAGCGAGCTAAGTTTTAGCGCCAAAGTAACAACAGTTTCGTTTTGTTACAAGCAATATAATTATCTTATGTGACCAAGATAAAGATTTATTAATGTTTTAATAAATATTTTATTTGTTTTAGGAAGACAAATAATTTATCAAGAATAGATTATAACGACGGTGTTGCTAAAGATGTTATTTACGAGAGAGTTAAAGACCATCGTTATGGTGTAAAATATGAGGTATGTATACTAAGATTTACTGAATAAAATATCTATGATATATTTTTGTCTGTGTGTTGTAAAATTATTAATTAATGTGTCGCCTTAAAATTAATGATTTTAAACGTTATTGAGCGAAAAATATCTAAAAATTCTTGAATGTATATTTCGAACTAGCAAAGTAATAGCAGATACTATGAAATATGTGATTCAATATGGCAAATTCAGATCATGTACGAGTCATAACCGAGCCATACGAGCCCTAGTGAAACATCAATAATGCTTTTTTTTCCTTTTTTCGAAATGACTACGCTATTGACCCAGCAAGGTCTTAACATCTTCACCGGACTACTAAGGCGAGCGCTTAGGGCACTCAGCCGATTTTATTTTGGCAACCAGCTCGAGGGTGCACGGCACACCTCGGTTTGGCTGTTGCCTGTTGCATGCAAAATCGCGACCTATCTTAGCTAACGTAGCTAACTATTCATATATGTATGAGTTGTTGAAACGTACGTTTACATACATACATACGTTGTAATGTACATTACGTACATACATACATAACTCCTCCATATATTTATTATCGGAAAATTGAGTGTTTTTCAGTTCGATAAGGGAAAAAAAGTAAACCCTTCCACTTTCATATGTAAGCGTGTAGGCGTGCATGTGTGTGGGAGTGATCGTATAGCGTTGTAGCGGTGATGTATATTTGTGTGTCACCGTATCGCGTAAGCAACGCACTCAAGGGCTCCCTACCGAGGGATCGAACCTAGGCTTGAGCCGCTGCCGTGGGAGGCCTAATCGGGTATTCAATAATGCTTCCTCCGCAAACATAACACTAACATTATTCTACGAGTAATTCTATAGAGAAGAGACACATGCTAATCTAGTTTACATTTGAGGATAATATTTGGAGATTTTTGGTGTCGCGTAGACTTTGTCAATTAATTTAAAAAAGGAAGTCAACTTATGTTGCAATATTTCACACATCCATTACTAGTCGTAGGCCTTGAGCGTCAGAACGGTCGGTCTAGTTATGCTAGTTTTTAGCGAACTCTCACTAACTTTACTAGGTTGTCAGTCCTCTTTTTGACGAGTTTACCTATTCTGCAACTTTCTTGCAACTAACTCCACTAGGTTATCAGTCCTTTTTTGGCGAGTTTGCCCATTCTGCAACTTCACTACAACTAACTACACTAGGTTGTCAGTCCTCTTTTTGACGAGTTTACCTATTCTGCAACTTTCTTGCAACTAACTCCACTAGGTTATCAGTCCTTTTTTGGCGAGTTTACCCATTCTGGAACTTCACTACAACTAACTACACTAGGTTGTCAGTCCTTCTCTTGGCAAGTTTACCCATTCACATCGTCACTGCTACAATTACCGTCGTTATTCGAGAACCTTTCGATCCCTCCGGTCATCCGTTTTAGCAGCAACTTCCCTACTACTTCCCTCTCCATTGCCATTACTGCAATATTTTCCAAACATTTTGAACATCATTTTCTGTCCCACAGATACATTATAAGACTACAGATGACAATTTTAACGTCATAGAATGCTTAACGATCCCTGGTAGAATGTTCAAACCAACGAAAAGTGAAGAAATTTTGCCTTCAACAGTTAAAAATATATTTGAAGAAGTCGGTGAGTTTCTTAGTGTTATCGCATTTTTTTTAATAATATGTAACCAGTATTTGAGCGATGATAACTTACTTTACAGCATGTTAAGCAAATCGCTGATAAATTTAGGTTCGAATTCTAGCAACTGAGGAGTTTTAGCACATCGTAATGAAGCCATAACATTGTTACAATATAAATATGAGAGAAAGTACGGAAACTGCCTAGAAACACTCGAAAACGGCTCACTCACACAAACATGCGCATCGACGAAAGATTTTAAAAGATACTCTATGGAGAGCACCGCGAAAACCGCTTAGGGTCTCGTCGATACGAACAGGTGAGTCACCTGATGTTAAGTGAGCATCACCGTCCATGACACCAGCAACATCAAAAGAGTCGTAAGTGCGTTGCCAGCCTGTGTGAAAGGGGGAAGGGAGAGTGGGGAAGTGGTCCTCCGGCGATCTCACTGACCGAATGAAACGCAACAACTCACGAGCACTGTTACTTCACGTCGGTGTTTCTGTGAGAGGGTGGTACTACCCCGGGCCAGCCGACCCATTCGTGCTGAAACTTTCAGCGTGGCTATTCCGTCTTTAAAGATTTCCGCTTAGCAACACATTCAAAGATTTATTTTTTTATTGTGGACATGTTTAAGGTATCTTTAGATACGAAATAAAATTAAGAAAATGCATAGTAGCTCGAAATATTGTTTTCACTTACGATATTTGCAGCACGAATACTGTCTATCAAAAACGCATATGTTTATTTTATTTATTATCTCAGTTATTTCTTTGTTTTAGACGAAGAATCAATCGATGACGAGGACACAGTAAAGTTCTCTTACAATGACATTAATGGAGATGATGACACACGTCATACTTTGTGGGCTAAATACGACGATAAAAAAGAAGCGTGGATACCTGTGCGGTATAAGACAGATTGTTTTTCTCAAAATTATGATACATCTTTTAAATATATTACAATGCAATTCTTATTACAGCATCATAAGCAATCATTATAGTGTTCTCTTATCCACCAAAGAATATTTTTGTTCTCAGATACGAAATGTTTCAATACAATTCTTGGTTGGGATCTCTAAATGAGCATGAACTTTGGACTTTCTATAATTTCAATTTTGACGTCGATGATTCAGTGTTCAACGTAGAAACGTGTAAGTATGAATAATTACTATAATTATTTATCTAATTATATGTATTTTTTTACTTATTATTGCCGTGTAATTAAAATAAAGTAAGTTACATAATTGATTACTATATTTTCATGTACAATTTCGATTACAACAGTACAGTCAATAGTTCAAATAAATAAATAAAGATATATATGTATAAAATAAATCTATTCTAATATTATAAAGAGGTAAAGTTTGTGAGTTTGTGACGTTGTAGGGGGTAATCTCAGGAAATACTGGTCTGATTTCGAGATATCGAGAATAGTTATAAGCTATATATCATCACACTAAAACTAATAGGAGCGGAGCACCAATGAAGAATATTTAAAAATCGAGGTTTTTCCACTTGAGAGCTTCCGCTACGTGTTTGCGTTAGCCCAAAGTAACTATTCCACGCGAATGAAGTCGCGGGCAGAGGCTAGTAAGATATATGTGTATGTATACTAGCGGTTCCGGCGGACGTGGTCGTGCTTTGATAATAAAAAAAATCTAAAATTCAACCACAACGCCACCTATCGGGTCCAATCTAAACCGGGTTTAATCTAAACCATTCTCGGAACCAATGGAACACGCACACAAAATTTCATCAAAATCGGTCCAACCATTTAGGAGGAGTTCAGTGACATACACACGTCGAGAAGAAATTTATATGTAAAGAATATATATAGTCAGTTTTAATACAATATTAATTGTAAAAACTAGAAAGTAAATAGTATTATTATTTAGAGTATTATAATAAATTATAATTAGTTTTTAAGAGTGTATTTTAAAACGTTACATATGTTTTTCTCAACAGACAAGTGTACAGATAAACCTCCAGAAGTGACATTGAAAGCAAAAGATACAATTAAGATTGATCCACATAAAGATGAACATGTTAATCATGTTTTTGAATCGTATGTATTTAAATTGAATAAATATATTGTATTTTTACATTGTATAAACAACATCCTCAAAAATTAAATTCTAATGAGCAATTTCTTTTCAGTTTCAAGAAAAAATTTAATAGAGTATACGCACATAAGAAAGAAAACGCAATTAGAAGAGCAATCTTCAAAAAGAGTTTAAGGTAACTAACTATACAAAAATTTAGTAAACAAATTAAATTTTAAATAAGCCATCTATCTTAACTCATTTACAGACTAGTATTATCAACCAATCGTCGGAACCTGGGATATAAACTTACTATCAACCACTTCGCGGATCGTACTCCTGAAGAAATGAAAAGATACCGAGGCTTGCAAAGGCGTCCGGAAGGAAAAGTAGGGAATGTACCATTCCCTTACAACGCAACAAAGATCAAAGAAATAGTTACAGATCTACCTGCGGAATACGATTTAAGAGATCTAGGATACATTTCCAAAGTTAAAGGTATATTACTAGATGTAATGTTACCTAATTTGCCAATTCATTGCTGTATTGCGAAATATGCAAAATTTGCCAAAACAATTCAAAGTAATATGTGTTACTTGCATTTATTTTTCTAGCGTTCATGAATTCAACACTTTAGTATAGTTTAGGGTCTTGTTGCCAAACTTTGACGTGACGTTAGGTTTTATATTCAGCTTATTTTTTTTAACCCAGGAACTAATTTTGCATGATAACTACCACTAACAATAGAAAATGTATATCCTATGTCGGAATATATTAAATCTAGGTTTATATATGCAGTTCCATTAAAGCTATCGAAGATTTTTATAAAATATAAAGATTAGGAAGTACTAGTCACTTTCTTTCTACCTTTCATTACCAACCAATTTTGAATAAAATAATGCCAGAAAAATATAACACGGATAAGTGCGGGCAAAGATTAGGATTATTGGCAAAGGGGCGCATTAGGTATAATTTATTAAATACACCAAGTGATTTGTATGTAACCTCTTTGACTTGGAGCTGCATATTGGTTAATTGATCACTTATAACAAAAAACTGAGTAAACTTTAATTAGATGTTGTTACCAGTTACTCTTGTAATAAGAAAGTTTATCTTTATTTATTAATGTCAAAGCGGCAATTAAGAAAATATTACTATACTACTGTATTATATATAATAATTTTTACTAATATTACAAATAGGAAAGTAACTCTGTCTGATTATCTGATTGTCTGTGGTGTTTTCACGCCAATACTATTGAATCGATTTAAATGAAATTTGATACACAGATAGTCTGAAGCCTAGAGAAAGGACATAGGCTACTTTTTAATGCAAAAAAAGAGTTATTCTTATAACTCTATATAACTAAGAAAGGAAAAAGGGGATGAAAAGTTGTATGGAAGTGTCATTTTTAGAGATAAAAGCTTGCAAATAATCTCTCAGGCTGTTGATTCGATATAAATAAATATGACGTTTAAAGTTTTACCCTCAATGGTTTAAAATAACGATAGAAAATAGGGCATCAAAGTTTGTATGGAAATATGTAGGGTTTCGCTCCGGTTTAATTAAATTCTTCCAGTGTTAGATAGTTAATTTATCGATGAAGGTTATAGGCGTTTACGTTACGACCAATAAGAGCGGAGCATCAAGAAGAATGTTTCAAAATCTTTTTTTTTTTCTATTTGAGAGCTTTCGCTACGTGTTCGTGAGTCCAGTTAATATTCCACGCGGACGAAGTCGTGAGCACGGTAACTACAACATAACCGTTCAAGTTTGTAACTGTCTTTTTCAAACTACAAATTTAGTAGGCTTAGTGAAACACCAGTAACAAGTAATAAAATAAAATGTAGTATTGTGTGTATAATTCTTTTATATTAAATATGAATCATATCACTATATAGCTCAAGAAAATTGTGGATCTTGTTGGACATTTGGAACAACGGCTGCTGTTGAAGGTGCTCTTGCCCGTACTAACGGGGGTCGACTGAAAACTCTCAGCAATCAAGCTCTGATTGATTGTGCTTGGCCGTATGTAGTATTTGATACTTTCGGAATTATATCGTTTTGTGTACTATGAGAAGTCAACCAAGTTCAAATCCTATATGGTTTCAAATTTGTTCATATACCAAGTTATGTGTTTAAAAAAAATATATCAATTCCATAATAGATAAAATGTTCGATGTTTATCTAAAAATAATTATGAAAACTTTTTGTACTGTGTATTACGCTAAATCGACTATATATATAGAAGTTTTTAATCATTTTTTCTCTAGATTCGGAGCAGGCGGCTGTGATGGTGGCTCTGATAACGCTGCGTATGAATGGATGATGAAATACGGATTGCCCACTGAAGCCGAATATGGTCCATACCTAAACAGTGTATGATTATATGATTTGTTCATATATCTATAGGAGTTGATACAAATTTATCCTAAATAGCCGAGATCGCTAAGTTTCAACAACACATCTCCACGAAACTACCGGTTACGCCGCCGTAAACGCCATAAAGATTACCACCTAATCTTCGCTCCCACACATTCTAGTCGACCCCACTCTACAACATCTCAAGCCTAGGTTCAGTTCCCCGGAGTGAAGCTCCGAGCACGCTAATTCTCATTCGCTAGTTCATAACACTCATTACACTACACCCTGCAAACGTACACACGCAGAACGTTGATTCTGTGGGTGACTTTATTTTTCTTGACTATTAAGTACCCGCCAAAATTGTCAGATTCGAAATACATATACGTGTTAATGAGGTAAATAAAGGCACACTCATGTGTTTCGCTGATGTACACATATGGTTATCTCGCATAGATAGTTCAGTTAGATGTGCACTCTTCCATACATAGCAGCAGCCCAAATAGAGTCCAGAATAATTTAGCAACCTTGCGCTAGATGGTATTTTGGCTTACATATTCGGCTAAAAAATCCGATGAAGCTGAGAATATTACTTTTTTTTTCCAAACATTCCAATGTCAAAGTATATGTTTTATTTTTTTACAGGATGGTATCTGCCATATCCAGAACATGACCAAATTATATCCAATTCGTGGATACACTGACGTCACACCATTTAGCGTCGCAGCTTTAAAGGTTTTACTTTGTTGAATAACTTGGAATACATTTCGAAATTAAAATAAAACAACCCAATAAATGTTCAATTAATCTCCAATACAAGTATTAGCATAATTCTATTCTCATATCTGCGTAACGAAGCTTCGGCTACATGTCGCATTAAAAATTAACCTCAAAATTAATTTCGATAAAGGCGCAAAAAAACGTACACATGCCTGTGTCATATCAATAAGACCCCAAAATTAACGTTGCCAAGTTCCTTTGATGTGCTTAAAAACCTCGGGTTCATATATGTCATCTCTATCGTTATTTCGTAATGCATAACGATATATAACCTACACCTACATTTATTGGAATTATATACAAAATTTCGTTCCGATACACGCAGTTTGAGAGTAGCATACCGCAAAAAATTGTTGCTTATAATATTTTAAATTTTTCATCAATTAATGTTTTTAATAACCGAAATTATCTATCATTTTTGGCAATCGACTTCTTGGAAATTGATGTACTGAAATTATTATGTTCTTTTCTCTCAAAGATTGCGGTCGTCAATCATGGTCCGCTATCAGTGTCCATTCACGCTACTGATGCCTTCTCATTCTACACCGGAGGTATATTCTACGATACGACTTGGTATGTATAATTCTTATATAATCTTACATTCCTCCTTACCTACACAAACAGCCTCATCCTATTACCCTTTGAAATCAAATACGAGAGTCGCTACCACGTACTGGGTCATACAATATTATGGTATCATCAACACATGCTTTTACAAAGATACTGTGAGATATATTCTTACTTATTCACCAGCGACTCCCTTTAGGTTTGTTTTTGACACTCTTCATAACTAAGTGGTGCATGTCATCAATCTTTCCACACAAAATACAGGAATGCTCCATTTTCTGACAGATATTCTTACGATATCGTAAAACAAGCCTTCCTTTGATCTATATATTCATTACTTTAGTCGAAAAACATCCGATCTACATATATTAAATTAGCGCTCAGCGTCTTTTTTGCTTATTTAATAGTTCTCTGCTTCTTTGTCGGTTATTTGTTTATTTCCCCAGAATTTAGCTCATTTCCAGTTTTTGGGTTATTATTAACACATTGTCAATAATCATTTATTTCAGTAATCCCACCGATTTAAATCACGAGGTCACATTAGTGGGATATGGTGAACGCGATGGTGAAACCTTCTGGATCATAAAGAACTCCTGGGGAGCAGCCTGGGGTATAGACGGATACCTGTTCATCTCATCCAGAGACAACAACTGTGGTGTCACCACGGAGCCCACTTACGTCGTTTTCTAAACAAATTTACATGTATCCAGTAAACACATATTGTTATCTAGGCATGTTTGTGGTTTTAGGTTTATTTGTACTTTAGTGAAGCATATATTTAAGAAGCACGTGGAATTTTAATAATATAAGAGCATTATAATTTTTGTGTTTTATTTCAACAACCTCCGTGATTTGATAACTTTGAAATTGATTTTAGCTGATTTTAAACTTGAATATTTAAAAGGAAAATATTTTCGGTTCCTAGATTACTATATTTGAAAGCTAATATTAGACTATTTGCATCGATATGTAATACTATATTATGAATGAGAAACAAAAAGGGGCCTACATTTTTTCTAATTATATTGATGTATGGATTTAGTAATTATAATCAAAAAGCTTTATTTCGTCTTTTCCTTTTTCTATTAATAGATTTCATAGTCAAACGTTTTATGAAATAGGTGCCTCCTATAACAAATCTGTCGACACATAAGGCCATTGACTGGTTTAAGCTACAGGATATTATAAGAATAAGCATACATATATAACACAATAATTTTCTCTATATATATACTTAATTTGTTTTAGCGTTAGACTCCAAGGTAGCCAGACGACGCTAATGTAGTCCAAGATGGTAAACATACTAATTGTATATCGAAACTAGAGGTGCTTGATGACAGATATTGAACTTGGGGGTTTTATATAACCATCCAGGCTTAGAAAAAGCCCTATCACGTACATAGATACATACACGTGTACTTTTTCTTTTCGAACTCACAGCTTCACCGGACTACTCAGGCGAGCGCTTAAGGCACTCGGCCAATTTTATTGAGGTACCTAGCTTAAGGATCAAACACACCTCGGCTTGAACTGTTACCGATACCCAGGATCTGACTTAGCTAAACTATGCCAAGCTATTCATAAATATATTCGTTTGTGAATCATACAATTCTCATTACAATTTGTATGCGGGCGCGTGGACATCCGCGATAATGCACTGCATGAACTTCACAGCGGCACAAGACGTAGTTCGGAGAGTCAGAGGAGGTCGGAGAGCAGAAGCATTCCTTAGTGGAATGGTCGTCGAGGCACTTAACACACCTGGGACTCAGGCGACAGTTACGTGCGAAGTGTCCGTATACCTGACAATTGTGACACTGTGAGGGTAGGAGGCTGTGCGTGGCGGATAGACAATAATGCCGGAGAGGCCGCTGTTTATCGATGGTCGAATTAAACATAAAAATATTCAATTATACTGAATTTATACTTTTATTAATTTAGAAATACACAGAGACACATATAGTACGTATGAACGGGAATGAAGGAAGTAACTTTTTTTTTAATAACAATGTTGCCACTAATGTAAAAATAAAAATACACATTTTTTAATGTTTACGTTCGTAAACAGCCGCAGAGGGTCGAAAAGTCGAAAATAGTTTTCCCTTCCTTGGTGCGGTCGAGAAAAACTAGCACCATGTTATAGGGTGCCTTCGTGCGCGGAGGGCGTATGTGGCGTAACTCACGAATAGGAATATTCTTCTCGTCGTGGTCATCGGAAATGTCATCAGTCGAGATTTCAGCGGGGACGCTACTTAAGCATTACCGACTGTATTGCGCTTGCGTGGTTTGCGGCAGACTAGCAATACGTAATGGAAGGGCATGTTTTTGTAATATTAATATTTTGCAGCTCATCATACGTTTGACTGATTAATAGACTTTATAAAAATGTACATAGTTATTGCTCCAAGTGCCAATAGATACGAAAACCACACTAATTTTAATAATCTGAACACAAATTCTAAAATTTAAATATTGTCACTCACACTATAATAAATATGGCAATTCAAAAGAGAATATCCATTTTAATATTTTGAGTTAGTCGTTATGACTGCTTCGACTTTTTTATTGTTATAGATTACGCCATATTTAAGAGTTATTTAAAGTAAAGTTTATTTAAAGACCCTGAGATTTAAAACTAAAAAAATAATAATCAAGATATATCGAGTAGTTTTTGAGTGATGCGCCCAAATCGGTAGATCTCTCTCATTGACTAATTTATATAGTTTTGCTTTGGTTTAGATCACAAAAGTTACACAACTTGAAATTAAAAAGTTGTGTGTTCATTACTGGAACATCGAAGAAGCAACGCCAGAGGCGAGATCGTGCTTATACCCGTACTTAAACCGTTTGAGCATTCAAATTTAATTGATCCCTAAGGCCTAATAAGTTTTAAAACTTCTATGACACTCGGCATCTCGGATGTGATGAATTAAACGGCCATTAAAATAATTTGTACTTTCATGCTTCATCTATGAATTTGTGTAAGCTTTGACCGATGTGATGTTATGTTTGAGTCATGCATAATAGCGATAATTACTAATCCGGATACTGGTCCATGTTTTAAAAGATTAACTAAAACAAATAATAATGATAAAGCAAGGCAAACTTCTTACGATCATAGATACTTAAATAAGCGAGAATAAAATAGTTCAGTACCTTTTTTCTTTCTATTTGCCAATTGATTCTCTTTATATTTTTAATTTAGTATCAGTACCAATGGTTAACAAACTAGCTTCAATATTATAAATTTAAAAAAACTTTTTCTTTTCCATACCAAGTAGGTTTTTATTCACCATACCTCACGCTCCTTACGTACCTACAGTTTATGATATTTGTATTGTACTCAATATGATCTTGGCCGTTTAGAAAAAACCATTATTTTCCAAAAAAAAGTAGAATTAATTCGAAACTAGAAAAATATTATGGTCGGTTTTCGGCGATTGTATGACCAAAGTATATATTAAGCCCTAGCGCATCCAAAAGCATTTTTTTTTTTCGATCTGACTACGCTATTGACCTAGCAAGGTCTTAACAGCTTCGCTGGACTACTGTGAAGTTTTAAACTCCATACAAACGAATGTATACCTTATGATGCATTGGTCAACAGAAGCTCGCAGCATAAGTTTTAAAATAATGTATTTACAATTTGAAAAATTTAATAACAAATTATGTAATGTATTTTTTTTAAATAGATATATTACAATATTATCTGCTAATTCGA
Organism: Antheraea mylitta; assembly: GCA_014332785.1. Taxonomy (NCBI): domain Eukaryota; kingdom Metazoa; phylum Arthropoda; class Insecta; order Lepidoptera; family Saturniidae; genus Antheraea; species Antheraea mylitta. Next base: position 1,218,287 of record JACEII010000022.1, on the reverse strand, counting down.
GATATTAATCTAGGGTTAATGATACAGAGATTAAAATGAATAAGAATAGGACAGATTGACCAAGACTTTGTTCTGTATATTGGAATGTTTTTAGAACTAGTGTATCTCATTTCGATTAGTTATATTTTCAAAGCATATAAACATATAAGTAATCAAATTCAACACTTAAACTAAGTCGGCCCGCTGTGTTAATGTTGTTACATTTAAATATCTACGTAGTTTTGTGTGAGAACCATGGTTATATGTGATAATGCTCGCATACATTGAATTATTAAACAGATTCGGTTTATAGTATAATAATAATATTGGGAGAATATTGTCATTTCAAAATTATCACGTCAGAATATCATATTGAATCGAATTTAATATAGTAAGAACTTTGACCGGACTTTTTATGGGTATTATAATATTTATATCTGTTTGGTAAATTGACTGCACTGGTTTACAAGAAGTATTTATATATATATGCCTATAATACGAGCGGGTCCGACGGATTTTGCCCGCCATGATAATAAAAAAAAATCTTGACAAATACCAAACAGATAGACAGACGTGCAGAAGACTTTTTTTATAGCATGCAGTGATATCTAAAAGAATAACTTACTGAGTAACATATCAAAGCACAGCTTAAATTATCGATATTAGAGTCGTAAAAATTTATATGTGGGTTCTTTTTGCACTGTATGTGTAGCATGTGCACCGCCGAAATGCCGTATGGTAGCTTTCTGCTACTCTGGGGATCCCGAAGGGTCTTCGAGAACTCTTAAAGTTTTCGTTCAGATTCAGCTAACAACAGTAAAGATGCACGTACCTCGTGATCTCCTCTAAGTCGCAGCTGACCGTTGAGCTTCCACTAAGTATGAATTATGGTTATTTTGATGATGTGTTTGCTGACTGATTACGATATTCGTCTCAATTCCTCGATGAAAAACAGCAGAATCCCATGTCACCTTTTATTTTATTTTGATAGTGTTACGTGCATGAGAACCAAAAAGTTGGCGTCTCGATACTGGTAGTAGTATTAAAACTATAATCTTACATTAACTACATAACTAAATACATTATCTATATAACTTGTTGTTATAGAAATTTTGTAATAAGTACGGTTTTTTTGTATGTATGCTGTCAACAGTCTGTTGACCAATGCATCATAAGATCTGTATTTGTTTGTATGGCACTTAAACCCTTCTGGTGTTAGTACAAAACAATTAAATACGTATTAAATACTTGCTTTAGAAAGGTTTCGTATTAAATGCACCGCGCTCACGGAATGTTCGCCATCTTGCTCTTTTGTCTCGCTTTGATTAGGTTAGGTTAGACGGTGCATTTAGTACAAAACCTTTTTACAGCAAGTATTTAATACGTATTCAACTTTTTTGTAATAACACTGATATGGTTTATTTAGAACAGTCCAGGATTTAACAAGTTCTTTAAGTTCCTCATAGTATCAACACAAACCAAGGAAGTTACCTTATTTGTTAGAAATATCAAATATATAGAATACAAATACACAGTAACTACAGAAATATAAATAGAACGTAAGTAACGATGTACCGATAATAAGGTAACACTGGAACAACATAAATTGTTTCGACAAGTTAAATGCGAACCACAAATAGACTTCTATACAAGTAATGTAACGGGCACAATTAATTCTTTTTTTATCGTGTCCGACCACAATCTCGCTTAAGTGACGATATAACTGAAGATGGTAGCATGCTAAGCTTTCAAGGAGAACTGCTTCTTAAGTGCTTTTGAACTACATTTTTATTCTTGTATTGTCTAAACTATATGTCTGTTAAATACGCGTCCGTACTTAATTACGTTACCTTTCAGATACCGTGTTCTATTTTACAGTAACTTTCCCATACAGATAAATAATATTTAGAAAAGTTTGTGTAACACTGCTGCCACGGTGGATCTCGGATTCTTTTTTTTATACCACCTGATGTTAATTGATCATCACTGTACATAGACACTTGCAGCACCAGGCGAGTCGTAAGTGCATTGCTAGACAGGGGTAGTACCACCCGACCCACAGAAAACCAACGTGAAGTAATAGTGCTTGCATTATTGCTTTTCGTTTGGTCAGTAAGAGCGCTGGAGGCCCTCCTACTCCTTCTTCCTTCCCTCTTTCACCCTCTCCCTCTCGTCTTCACCAACACAGACTGGCAACAAACTTGCGACTCCTATGGTGTTGCTAATGTTTATAGACGATGGTGATCACTTAACATCAGGTGATCTGTTAACCTGTACGTTTGCCTCCTATGATATAAAAAATAATACGTTTTAGGGTTTTGCTTGTCCAATTTAAATATACCTAACTTATAAGGGCTTGAGACTAAGGTATCAATATAACATTCGTTATTGATGTATACCCCATTGTAACAATATGACTCTAGCGTTAAACAGCGTAATGTAGTTGGCCCTTTAATAAATGGCCATCATCTTTCACTGACATCATTAGTTAACACGGCCACTTTATACAGAACTCTCACGTCCAGCAAATTTTACTATAGCATTGTAACGATAGTAAACAATTCTGAATATTGAGAGCTCCCTTAAAAATGGTTGTCTGGGTGAAAATATAAAAAAGACTCATCCGCTGTTTTCCAAGTCTTCGGGTTGCAAACTAATGAAGGGGTGTGTTTACGCTGAATATTCAATAGAGATAAACAATTAAATACTTTTGTTCCACGAACACGTAGCCTGAAGGGAAATGGAATATTAACATGACGATACAGTAAATTAAGCACGAAGTTGTTAATAATAGGCTCATTTGTTTGTTTACTGGTATACTATTGTATATATATGTATATATATATATATACACATATATATATATATATATATATATATATATATAAGGGTGATTCAAAAAAACAAAAAAAAATTTTTTCTTCTCTCCAGCATGCTTAAAAGTTCAATTTACATGTAAGGAGATCCCTGTTAAAATTTGAGCGCTTAATATTAATATTAAGGACATCCGCATCGCACTTCTTTAGTTTCCATAAGAATAACATAGAAAAATATTCGTTTGTACCTTCTGATTTTTATTGCTTGCCCATCATTAGTCATAAAAAAAATCCCTGTACATATTTTTGTAGAGAATTGAACGCTCTACAAAAAAGGTCTATTACGATTTTTCCAAAAACCTAACCACTTAAAAGTTATTCGAGGTCAAATTCCAATATACTGAAAATTTGACCATTTGTAATGCATTACAGCGAATTCGATAACGTTATGGAAAATTTTCTTCAATATTTTTATGTCTCTTCTTAATTTAGGCTATATATATATAATGTTTATGATGTTTTGCTTTGATTTGAATTTGTTTTCACATTGCATGTATTGTATGTATTGTGTATATATATATATATATATATATATGCGCAATACATATATGCGCTTATGAACGTCAAAGCTACCACCGTTTCGAAAAACAATCCAGTGATCGAGAAGAACCCCCAAGAAACTCGATTTGGTTTATCTCTTCAAGTCATATATTCTTACAAAACATAGTTACATTTATTATTAGTGGGTGCACAGACAGGGTCGTCATTTCCAGGCACCACAATCGTTCACATATTGATCCATCCTATAACAGCCTTTAGCCTTTATATATTAATAATTTATATATTATTAATAGCCTTTAGATATTAATTAACAGTTTTTTTATATATCATAGGATACCATTATAGGTCACCTGATGTTAAGTGATCACCACCGTCCATAGACACTAGCAACACCAGATGAGTCGCAAGTGCATAGCCAGCCTGTGTTGGTGCGGAAGGGAGGAGGAGGAAGAGGAAGAGAGGGAGGGAGGTGGGCCTCCGGCACTCTCACTGACCGAACGAAACGCAACAATGCAAGCACTGTTACTTCACATCGGGTTTCTGCTTTTTTTTTATTGAATCACTACAGAGTAACTGCACTATGCCTGATGTTAAGCATAGTACAATACAAAAACATCGGTAACCACCGATAGACAGATTATCCATCGCCGGTCACCGCTGTCATGCCGGCTATAATGACGAAAGTCACCCGGTACTGGATATGCAAAGGCTGATCCCGAAACGCGACATGCAAAAGCGAGTCACTACGCTGGGCTTTTTCGCCATATACACGGTGGTTGCGACCCAGTCGGGCTGTAAACCCTACCACCCCGCTATCGCCATTGTCTCGTTCGTTGATCAGCAGAGTGCATTACGTGCAGGTGAGGTTGGCTTGGGTGTCTCAAGTCTTAAGATGTTACTCGACACCCCTTATACCCCATCTGTGAGAGGGTGGTACTGCTCTGGCCGAGTCGACCCATTCATATTGAAACCATTATAACATCAATGTGGCTCTATAATAATACCACACTTCTTTCTAATTTTTTCTTGTTCATTACCAAAACAAAAGAGATTATATTATTTTACTTACGCTATGAAGAAAAACATGCTCATTTTAATGATATTTTAATATTGCAATTGAACTTTCTTGCTTCATATATTATTACCTTTAAATCTCTTTCTTGTTTAACAAACCATTATTTGGATTTAAAAGGTTTTTTTTTAATAAAGAAAACCAACTTCGTTAAAAATCAGCAAGAACTAGTCCCTTCATATTTTGTATAGTAAATTCTTTACATAAGAGCGTTGTTGCACCAGTAAAACAGCCATAAAAGTCTGTCATGAAGTTTAAAAAAAATGCACAGGAACATCAAAGAGAAACCATAAATTTTCCTTTGTTTGAAGTTGAATAATAATGGATTTAGTAATCTAGGTTATTGCATCGTACTTAGGCGTTATATCTAATATTGTCCAATTAAGTTTGCAAATCTCCCAAAACAAAGGAAAAACAAATTGCTTAACATTAAAAGAATAACTGCGTACTCAGAAGATAGGAAAAAAGGTTGAACATTACAGTAAACGTAGCAGTGAAATAATGAAATAAAAATGAACGCTTAGCAACGTCTGAACTAGATCATTCATAATTACGCATAACTATTACTTTATTCTCAATTTTTTTCATTGTTTATTTACTTCTGCGTGGTTTCTATAAGATTAATAGCAACCTACACTACCATCAGGAATGACTGTTCATTTATGATTTTTTTTTTTCGAAATGACTACGCTATTGACCCAGCAAGGTCTTAACAGCTTCACCGGACTACTAAGGCGAGCGCTTAAGGCACTCAGCCGACTTTATTTTGGCAACCAGCTCAAGGGTGCACGGCACACCTCGGCTTGGCTGTTGCCTGTTGCATGCAAAATCGCGAAGTATCTTAGCTAACCTAGCTATTCATATATGTATGAGATGTTGAAACGTATATGTGTACCAACCATACACGCCTCAACAACTCCTCCATATATTTATTATCGGAAAATTGAGAGTTTTTCAGTTCGATAAGGGAAAAAAATAAACCCTTCCACTTTCATATGTAAACGTGTAGGCGTGTACGTGTGTGGGGGTGATCGTTTAGTGTTGTAGCAGTGATGTATATTTGTGTGTCACCGTATCGCGCAAGCAACGCACTCAAGGGCTCCCTACCCAGGGATCGAACCTAGACTTGAGCCGCTGCCGTATTTCATTTATGATTATTCCCAATAAATTCATTACAATAGACGCCAATTTATTAAATTAAATCGTATTACTAGATAGAAATACTTTATTGTTGGAACAACCATACAATTAAATTTAATTACACAAACTAGTTAGACAGAAAAAAATACATTTGAAAATATAAAATAAATGTACAATAATTGGCGAACCCATTCAGCAAACGTTTGCAATACAAATAGTACTCCAGCGCTGATTTTCGATGGGAGCCTATATGAAGATAAAACGAACAAATAACACAGAACACGTATCGAACGATCACACTAAAGAAGTATAGCTACTGTAGCCACAAAATTAAGACTAAATAAAACAAATATAATTATAGAAAAAAATACACACCAATAAACAAAACTTACAATATAAACAGAGTTTACAAAAGTATCCATCTCTTATCGTCTACTACGTCTACTGGTTAATCATCCTCTTTATCGCTACTAGGTTCAATTTATGTGGCTTTAGCTCACTCCTATGGAATTAAGTCTTATAAGATTTGGGTTCTCATTCAAACGTATTTGAATACAAACCGCTTGGCGGTCTTTGCCTCACAATATTCAAAATTACAGATTTGGAGGCAAACATCCAACTGAGAAGCATAGATATGGCGTCTAGTATTTAATGTTTCATATCAGGAGAATTCAGGCCGTCGGCCAACGGGCGGTACAGGCCGCGGCCCTCGGCAATGCTCTAATTCTGCCGCGCGCAAGTAACAACTTACAGTGTAAAATATCAAATGCCTCTGGAATTTCTGGATCAATATTTACAAGTCAAAGCAGTAGTTCAGAATATTTCTTCTCTAAAAAGGTAATCTATGTATCTAATACCTTTAAACGAACAATTCTTATACATTTTATATATTCAGGATCTAGGAATCGGCGTCATCTATTTCCGTGAAACTTAGTATGTAGGTAGTTTCGGGGATGATAAATTGATCTAGCTGAGTTATCAGACAATACAAAAATGTAGCTAGAATATAAAGATAAATTTCGCCGCCGCTGTCAAACAATAATAGCTCAGATGGAAATCGGTTGCTCCGAAAATCCGTGTAAACCCAGTTCGAATCCGATTGACAGCAGAAGAGATAATTTTTTTTTTGGTAAAACGTTAATTTTGTAAGGCAAACCTAACAGTTTATTTTAATTTAAAAATGTTTTTTTATAGAACCGAGCTAGGCTCGGTCGCCCAGGTACTAATATATTATGTACTAACAACAAAAATAGGAAGATATGACGCTGATAAGAGCTCGTAAGAAGAACGCTTGTTACTTAAAACATTACAAATACATCGACCTTTGTTGAAATGTTGTTTTCAGATTTATCTATTTAAAACTTGTATCAAATAGAAACATTAAAAATAGGAATAGACAACATAAGTTCTTTACTGTAGATAACAGAGATCTGATCTTAAAAGTAAAAATAAATTAAAGGACATTTAGAATGCATCGATGCATTATAACTGCTTAATTTATTTATGCTTGAAGTCAATCTTGAAACGAAAGTAAATTAAGCCATTAATTATTTTTATCTAACGTTTTTAAACCAAGGTGCTGCTTGAATTTTATCGTGCATTAAATTTCGTTTCTACTTTATTGAAATAGAGCACTTTAGAGTTTATTAAACTTATTTCCTTTTACTTTAGCTGAGCCGCAATCCATTAAAATACATTAAATGTGCTGCTGCTTTTAGATAAATGTATTTTTAATAACTGAATTTAATATTACGGGACACGAATGTTTTAGAAAAGTTTTAGAAACCAAACGCAATGAAAATTTTATGATTATTACAAGAGACTAGATTTCTTCTATTTGTAATTATTCAATAACAAAAAACTTGAAGTTTTTTAGTATTATTATAAAATACCAAACACAACCTATATGCGTTAGATAATACATATAAATCTAGTAAAATCTGCAATTTTGAAGATAAAATGTAATCTTTATATCTATTAACAGACTGCAATAAAATCAAATAAAAATAAAAATAACCAAGTATTACATTTTGTTGGTATTGTTAACTAAAACTGAAAACTGTAAATCCAAATAAGCCCTCATAATACTTTATTTACTACGCATTATATGAAAAATGCAGAATAAAATATGATGTCAATTTTTTTTTTCTGTAGGTGGTAGAGCCACACTGAAGCTATTACTGGTTTCAGCATGAATGGGTCGGCTCGCCCGGTGTACTACCACTCGACCCAAAGAAAACCGACTTGAAGTAGCTGCTTGTGTTGTGATTTATTCGGTCAGTGAGAGCGCCGGAGGACTACCTCCCCTGCCCCTCCATCCTACACTCCACCAACTACCCCGCCCCTCAACCACAGGCTGGCAATGCACTTGCAACTCCCCTGGTGTTGCTAGTGTCTATGGACGGCGGTGTCACTTAACATCAGGTGAGTCGCCTATTCGTTTGCCTTCTAAGATAGATATAAAAAATAAAAATTGTGTAGTCGCCGATTAAAAGACATATTACAACATAGGCTAAGAAAATACACGTTACTAAAGTTAATATGTTAATCAGTACTTAACAGAACGCAATTATTGAGTAATATAACCACATTTCGAACAACAAAGGAACAGTTCGCTAAAATAGTCTCTTGACTCCCAATTGTCCAACGCTAGGGTCAGCCTATTGTGTCGAACCCTGCCAATTCCCATTGACTTCGCAAACGCTATTAACTATTGTTTAGTCAATGACTATATCCAAGTTACATTTACGAAAACAAGTATATATATTTTCATTTAGGACGATAACATCATGTCTGATGAGGAAAACATAGTTTATTCGCAACACATCGAATTATTTCTATCGTTCCCAGAAGACATCTTTAATGCTGTGAATTTCATAGATCGGAACTCAGTAAAATCCTTATTTTTGCTTTTTTTTTCTCGAACCGACTACGCTATTTACTTATTAACGTCTTAACAGCTTCACCGGACTACTAAACCGAGCTCTTAGGGCATCTGCCGATTTTATTTGACAATTAGCTCAAGGGTGCACGGCACAACTCGGCTTGGGCTGTTGCATGATACGTGGAATTCTCGACATATCTCAGCTGACCTAAGCTGACTATTCATACATACATATATGAGTTGTTGGAACATATACGTGTACCAAGCATACATACCTCAACAACTCTTATATATATTTCGTATCGGATAGGTTTTTTTTTGCTCTTCGACGAGCCAGTACTAATAAATAACAATATATACTTGTCAAAAGAATGTGCATACTAACAAGGATACAGCTTTTTAGTTCTAATATTATTGCATACTAAGGCATGTATCGTAAAGCGAACAATGAAAAAAGTGTGAGGATTTGAAATTTATTCATACTCGATTTTGTCTTATGTCATTGGAGGCAAACGTACAGGTGGGTCAGCTGATGTTAATTGATTCCCGCCGTTCAAAGACACTAGCAACACCACGAGAGTCGCAAGGAGGGGTCGAGGGGACGGGAGGTGGTCCTTCGGCGCTCTCACCGAACAAACGAAACACAGCAATGCAAGCATTTTTATTTCATGTGGGTGTTTCTGTGGGTCGGGTGGTACTACCCCGGACGAACCGACCCATTCATGCTGAAACCAGTAATAGCTTCAGTGTGGGTCTATCACCAATAAAACTTAGATGTACTTTTACAATAAGAGAACATAAATACTTTTAATGAAGTGTAGTTCTCAAGTACATATTTTTACTTGTTCGTACAGTAAACTTTATGAAATACAATTAAAGATATGATACGTACAAAGAATCTATTTTTAAAAAACCCTTGTTACTCCTTTCATGACCCCTTTCATTTTATTATTTTGATACTGGTTTGCTTTTTAAAAAATTACTTCCATTCACATAATATAAAGTCTTAGGTACTGGTTATTATATTCACTCTCTCTCTACTAAATAATTCTACTAAAAAAATCCTCTTATTTAGCTTTTTAAATTGTAATTAATTTGATGGTCCATAACATTGCGTACAATAATCATTTTAATATAATATAAGCTGTTAAATTATATTCAGTAACACAATTTTCATCTGAAAACAAGAACACTTGTCCCATATAAATGTTTAAAACAAATAAAATGAAAAAAGTAAAAACAAATCGCGGCCATAATAAAAGTTCAATTTGCAGGAACAAATAATTTTCTACGAGATTGTGTAGGGTCACAGTCAGTTTCCTGTGGGAAATGCCCGTTCTCACCCGTCCGAGAGTACCCCACTCGACAAAGGGCACGTGCCACTGTAGCAACACAATAAAGCGTTTATTATTTTTGTTCCAGCAGTCAGTATGGGTCAGGCGGTCTCCCTGTATAATATTACTATTGATAAACAAGCAATTTTATTGTTGTTATTGTTTGGAATTTTAATCGAATTCGTTTAACGTAAACCCTTTTCACCATCGACCGTGTAACTTTTAGTTAACTCTCGTGTTTTTATGTGACATTTATTCAAATTAAGGGACACTCTGTGACGCAAACAATTAAGCTGAATATTCGTTGTAAAATAAAATACATTTTAGGCATTTGTATCATTATTTATGTACACTAATATTATAAAGATCAAGAGGTTATTCGTTTTATATTTGTATGAATGCTCTAATCTCTGGAACTGCGTCGTAGATATGAAAAAAATGTTCTTACCTTTTATACTATATTAACTGAGGTTAGCGGAGCAATTATTATACAAAATATAGGTCAGAAAATATGGTGCCGGCAGGTAGTAGTTGCCGTATGTGGAGCTCCTAGAGCTAGCTGCCTACGCGACGATAATGAAGTACTAGCAAATAGGATTGAACAATGAATGTTTATGTCAGCCAAATACTATATTGCTCCAGACATGTGCGAGGTAAGCTATTTCACCTTGTTTAACTGTATTAATTTCTATTAATATATAAACATCATTTTAAACATAAAACGAATAGGATTCCGCGGTGTACAATTTGTTTTAAATATACATAACGTTATAGATTATTTACGAAGAATGACATGGACTTAAATATAACTCTTACTTGAAATATTAAGACGTGCAATATAAAAAAACACTCTTAAAATATGCACATTATACAAGTTCACTGACATGTTTCAGTGAATGATTATCAGATTTTAATCAAATCCCAGTGAATCAGGTCATACTGTACGGGTATATATCTATACCGCGGATACGTAACATCCTTCATAAATATGTAATTTCCTGCTAATAGCTTGCTGTAGGAGTTATCTTCTTTATATACAAATTTCTTATGTACGTGTGTATGTCACTGAACTCCAGGAGGAGTTTAGGAAAACGGCTCGACCGATTTTGATGAAATTTTGTGTGCGTGTTTAGATTCACAATTGGACCCGCTAGGTGGCGCTGCCGTAGGATAATGGAACAACGTCCGCCGGACCCGCTAGTATTCATATATATTTCTTAATAATTTTATCTAATTTATAGTAGTTTCAACTATGACCTACGCAATCGTCCACGTTTAATTTAAATTATATGTACATGTTTTACCCGCGTCGGGGTATCTTTCTCATAATTTGTTCTCACAGCTTGATAATGCTTATATTTACTGCTTCAGATATAAGAATTTTAGTGTGCAATTACACAGCCAAGAATCTACTTCGATATGCTGACCACATAATACAAAATATCTTTTTTTTATTCATCGCATATCGCATTCAAAGACACATTACAATTCAGTGTTATTATTTTAATCATAAATTATATACAGACAAATATGTCTATATTTTTGTAAATAGGATAACATTAAAATATCTACGTGGGGATATATAATATGGATTTTTCAGTAAATAGTAAACTATAATATAATCATTTAACAGCGTCTACTTTAATAAATCTATAGTACTGTACATTACCCGTCTAATAAATACCCGATGATTTAAAAAGTCTTGAAATTCAACCGCAGCACGATCTACTGGTTCCAATTGTAAATCTACACTAATCTTGACACATGAACACGCACAAAACATCTCCTCAAAATCTATCACACCGTTTCGAAGGAGTTTAGTCACATACACACGGACAAAATAAATGTATATATAAAGATATTCTTTAAGATCATAATGAACAGCCAAAAATAATGTCTGTATAAACCTTATACAAAGCCGCGGGCAGTTACTAGTTCCATAAATAAAACTTTAAATTCCATTAACATGACTGACCGACTGCTATTGAATGGATATTGCATTCGATATATGATATAGTTGTTATCGTTATAATCTCATCACATTTCACATATATATCTGCTGTGAAATTCCTGTTTAATTAAATTCGAGTGCATTCGTACGTTATGTTTAGTTTCCATCGTGCGGATATGAAATTTCCTACGTTGATAGCATTTTCCAGTTCATTTTTGCAAGTAATATTTTGTAAAATGTATTTTCTGATTTTTATCTCTTTATTGTAATTAGTACATATTACGATTATGTCACAAAAATATAATAATACTTCATATAATTCTTATTACTTAATACGTAATTATGAGACAACGACGATACAGAGTAGAAATCTAAATATATAAAAATCCAAAGTCATGATGTTGTCCACGAAGAACTCCGAAACTTAATAAAAGTTGACATTTATTAATCGGCTGAGTGCCCTAAGCGCTCGCCTTAGTATTCCGGTGAAGCTGTTAAGCCCTTGCTAGGTCAACAGCATAGTTAGTTCGAGAAAATAAAACACATTTATGTATAAATTAGTCCAACTTGAGAGATAGGATAATTTATGTTTACATTAATGGCTTCAAATTTTTTTAATTACAAATTAAATTATTGTCAATGTTGATTATTGTTATTAATAGTAGGTTTCATCAGCATCGAACAGATGGCACCTTAAATTAGTTTGTTGACAGAAAAATGTGAACCGACTGTTATAGATATGTCACAGATGGCAGCACCTTTTAATTTTGAAATTATTTTTCAATAACAGTTCCACAGCAACACGTGGCCGTGTCACAACTAAAATAAATCAGTTCAGTGCCATTTTCTCCACTGTTTCCAATCGGATCTTCTTGTTTTTCATCACATGAAACTTATCAAAAACTTTGAATTATAATTGTCAAATACAAAAAAAACTACCAAATAATAATAAAGTCTTTTTTTATATCAAAGGAGGCAAACGAACTGGTGGGTCACGTGATGTTAAGTGATCACCACCGTCCATAGACACTAGCGACATCAGGGACGTCGCAAGTGTGTTGCCAGCCTGTGTATGGGAGAAGGGGGAGGGGAAGGAAAGGAAAAGCAGGAAAGAGGAAGGGACGTGGGCCTCTGGCTCTCTCACCGACCGAACGAAACACAACAATGCAAGCACTTTTATTTCACGTCGGTTATCGGTGAGAGGGGTGGTACTACCCCGGAGGAGCCGACCCATTCATACTGAAACCAAAAATAGCTTCAGCGGGGCTCTTCTTTGATATTTAAAAATAAAAAACACTAATTACATACGTAAATATCTACGAATTGTTATCTAGTACACTTCAGTGCGATATTTCATATATATAGATCATAATTCACGGGTTTTCATAGTATGGTTAATTAATGCGGCGGAAATTATTGCTACCGTGTTACTGACGTCACTAATGTATGAGTATGGGAGAAAACAATACTCACATAGATTTTAGCACGACGATACGAACCGAATAATTAACGTTCTGATATTACAAACCGAGCTCCCAAATAACAGTTCTATGATATTTGAGTTGATTTTCGTTTATGGGCATTCTTAAATTTGAACGATTATTTAAACCGATTCTTTTGAACTATGTTATCCAAATTATATTAAAATATTAATCGATTCTCTGTGTAATGCATATAAAACTATGTAGCTTGTACGTTAATTGTAATAATATGAATAACATATATAGTATACCAAAAAAATACATCCTCCCCGGCGGGGAATCGAACCCCGGTCTCCCGCGTGACAGGCGGGGATACTTACCACTATACTACCGAGGATGTTCGGAACGATTCCCAATTATCTGATATATTACCATATACGTGTTCGTCTTTCATGAAATATTAAGAAATATATATTATTTTTATATATCATGGGAGGCAAGCTAACAGGCGGGTCACCACGACACGAGGCAACATGAGGGGAGTTGTAAGTTCGTTACCAGCCAGAGTTTACGGGGAATGGGGGAAAAGGAGAGGGGAGTGGAGGTTGGTCTCCGGTTCTGTCACTGACCGAACGAAACGCAATAATGCAAACAATGTTACTTCACGTCGGTTTTCTGTGAGAGAGTAGTACTTCCTCATGCGAGCTGGCCCAGTCGTGCTGAAACCAGTAATAGCTTCAACCTGGTTCTACCATATAAATAGTAATTTAATCCCTTCCTCTCCTTTCCATAACCGAATCACCTCGGAGCCATAGTTTTACGGTAAATCTTATCTGGACACGAATCTAAAAGTTCGCAACTTCTTATCTTTGCCGTACCGTGAAGCTGTGGAACAATCTTTCGGCTAGTGTGTTCCCTCCTTCGTATAACATTGAGTCCTTCAAGCGTAACGTGAAAAGACATATACACAGGCCGGTATGACAGCGGCGACCACCGAGAGATGGCGTGTCTCTCTCTTTATTTTTGGATTGTACTATGCTCACCAACAGAGGTAATGTTTGTGACGTTGTGACTTGTAGGGGGTAATCTCGGGAACTACTAGTCCGATTTGGAAAAAAACATTCTTATTTTTTTTTAATTTAAATTTTATATAGCTCATTTATCGAGGATGGTTATAGGCTATACGAGTATATCATCACACTAAGACTAATAGGAGCGGAGCAACAATGAAGAGTGTTTAGAAATCGGGGCTTTTTTCCTCTTGAGAGCTTCCGCTGCGTATTAGCGTTAGCCCAAAGTATTTATTCCACGCGAACGAAGTTGCGGGCTGAGGCTAGTAGTTCATATAAATGGAATTTTGAATCGGATAACTTATTCTAAAATCCCCTACTAATTCACAAACTTCAGGTGTTTTTGTTACAGATGAATATAACCGTAAATGAATCATACTTCTAAAGTGTTACAGTGTTGGAAGAGATGATAACTTAGTTGATAGCTGTTCCGGCGCCGCGTCAATGGACGTAGATTTGAATCCCATCAAAAACCATTTTTTTAAGTAGGGAAAAACCTTATGGATACCCACCCTCCTGTTGGAGAGGGTGGGTTATGTCCGACTCGCACGGACTAAAACCCCACGATGTACGTCTTTCGCTATAGTTAGGGCGGCACGAGATCTCTATAGACTTCATCGTGCCGCCCCAGCGGTGTGGCCCAGCAGCAGTAGTGCCGCCGCCGGGCTTTCATCTTGTAAGGAGACAGCCGGGTACACACCGGCCGTCTCCGTCTCGTCCACCGGACCTTTGCAATGGGAAGATGGGGCCCTCGACCCACCTCCCCTAGGTCCGGCTACGGTGGCGGGAGAAGGCGCGTGAACTGGCGCCTCCTCCTACCAGTTTTTCTTTGGCGGAGAGGGCTGCTTAGAGGGTTCTCCTCGCGAACCCT
Source organism: Antheraea mylitta (assembly GCA_014332785.1). Classification (NCBI taxonomy): domain Eukaryota; kingdom Metazoa; phylum Arthropoda; class Insecta; order Lepidoptera; family Saturniidae; genus Antheraea; species Antheraea mylitta. The sequence goes on along the minus strand of JACEII010000022.1, from coordinate 1,203,188 downwards.
CTCCGCTACCTCCTTCTGCGAGACGACCTCCTCGCAGAAGGAGGCAACAACGTTCCACACATTCTCGCTGCCCAGCATGGCTTTAACGACGCTCGGCAGCGAGAGATCATCACCTATCGCCGCAACCAGAATGCAGCGCCACTCCTTCCACGCAGCACATTCGGAAAGTGTGTGCTGCGTGGTGCCCGGTTCAGCGCCGCACTCATGGTACACGGCGGTCGGCTCCCTACGTGCTATCCTGTACAGGTACCAACCGAAGCACCCGTGCCTGGTCAGCACCTGAACCAGACATAACGTCAGGGAGCCCCATCTTCTATTAAGCCATTCGGGCAGGACCAGGCGGACGGCGTCGTAGTATATCTACCGTACTGTGCGTCCACCAGGTCCCGCCCCCACCTCTCCAATCTCACCCCTCTCAACTTTTCTTTTCTCCTCCAATTCCCCGGGAGCTAGAGGCTCCCCCATCCGTATCTTAACCGCTGTATAGTTGTATAAGGCGGCAAGCACCTCCGCCTCCAGCTCCCAGGGAAGGGAGCCGACCAGCACTATTGCCGCCGCAGAGGACACTGTCCGGTAACCCCGTATCACCCTTAACGCCACAGTACGCTGCGCAGCTCGCAATGCACGGATATTGGTGGCGTTGAGAGCGTCCACTCATAACGGTGCCCCGTAGGCGGCCGTGAACCGCACTACTCCCATGTAAAGGCGGCAACAGGCGGTACGCGGCCCCCCCGTATTGTCAAGGAGTCGTCCGAGCGCCGCTGCCGCCCCAACTATGCGCATTCCGAGCCCCTATCCCATCAAAAACCTAAATTTGAAATGACAGCCAAGTTCAAAATGATGATTGACCTTAGTTGTTGACTTCAACGACAAAAAAAGTGAGATCTAAATGGGTGTCAAGTTGAATAGTCAGTCCTGAAATTGATTTATAACAACATGACATATGTTATAACATCTTAAAATATAATTTCTACTTAGAAGTTATAATTTAATACAAATTGTTCGTGTGAAGTAAATTTGTTATATTGTATATTTAAGACGTAATAATTAAAGAAGGTCAGCAAGCCACATGTGCCGGTACGAAACACTGATTGTTTGTACAAAGGGAGCTGGGTAAAGTTGACAAAACATATGGTTTCATTATATATGACGTCCATGGGAACGAACCCTGCATATTTATTTTGAAAACACAAGTAAACAGAATTTATCTATTAGCCGCATTTTAGACAAATTAGACTGTGACCCTCTTAGAAGATTTAAAAACTCTCTAGTATTTAACGATAATTTGCGAAAATACACGTATGCGAGTATATATTTAAAATAGTTCTATATTAAATTTATACAAGTACAAATCGATTCGTCCTTTGTTTTTTCGAACTGACTACGCTATTGACCTAGCTAGGTCAATTAACAGCTTCACCGGACTACCTCGATTCGTGCTATGAATAAGTCAAATACTAGCTTCTGGCTACAACTCCGTCCACGTGGTATAAATACTTTGGGATAACGCTAACTTTATCTCGCGACTTCGTTTACGTAGAATGTGAAGATATGTTTATATAGTAAGTACGTTAACCTCGATTTTGAAACATTATAAGTGATGATAAGCTTATAGCCTTCCTCGATAAAGAGTTAAAATTTTTCAAATCAGACCCGTAATCCTGTGATTAGCGGATTCAATCAAACAAACTCTTCAGCTTTGTAATATTAGTATAGAATATAAAAATAAGTACATAGATGGACACTGTTATACTATCGATCCAAAAAAAGGAAGGCATCAGTCTTATTTGCAATATTGGGCTTTACATATATTCGGAAAAAAAAGCTACTTGTAATTTTTTTTTTGTTCATTTATAGATTACTGTTCTTAATTTAAACTTAATTATAAAATAGATTAGACGTACTACAGATGCAGAAAGACGCTTCCGGAAGACAGAGAGAGGATATGCCGGACTCCTACCAGTAAGAACCCATCTTCTTCACGCGTATGTGAGCTGACGTCGCATAATGGTGCGAGCATACTCCACTACCCTGGTCACCCTGATTCTTACATACTTAAGCCCTTCTTACATACCCAGGTAAAGCCAAGCTGAAGCTATAACTGGTTTCAGTATGATTGGGTCGGCTCACTCGAGGTAGTATCTGACCCACAGAAAACCGACATGAGGTAACAGTGCTTGCATTCTTGCGTTTCATTCGGTCAGTGTGAGCTCCGGAGGCTTACCTACTGCTAAATCTGTAAATGGGAGAGATGGAATTTTTTTTTTAAACTTGGGGTGTGTTTAAAAGGAAAAAAACGTATTTTTCGCCTTCTTTACAACTTCACATAATTAAAAACCTATATTAAAAGTCAAAAAGATGAGTAAAATATTTAAAAAAATCATTTATTAAATGGTATGATTATAAAAATTAAGAATTTAATTTTCAATACAGGGTATTGCAAATAAATAGAACTATTCAATCAATAAAGCAGGTGTTTACTTGAACTAGCCTGGAATCTCCTTCAAAACTATAAATAGACGAGCTGGGCATTAATTAAAAAAAAACACTCGTCGCACAGCCACAGTATAAATATGAGAAACAGTACAGAAAATACTTAAAAGCGCTCGGAAACACTACAGTCTCACAAACATGCACATCGCCAAGAGATTTTAAAAGGTATTCTATGGACAGCACCGCGAAAACCTTTAGAAAATTATCCGATACGAAATATATATAAGATTTGTTGAGTTATGCATGCTTGGTACACTTATATGTTCCAACAACTCATATATGTATAAATAGTTAGCTTGGGTCAGCTCAGATAGGTCGCGAATTACACGTATCAGGCAACAGCCCAAGCCGAAGAATGCCGTGCACCTTGAGTTAGTTGTCAAATAAAGTCAGCTGAGTGCCCTAAGCGCTCGCCTTAGTAGTCCGGTGAAGCTGTTAAGACCTTGCTAGGTCAATAGCGTAATCAGTTCGAGAAAAAAAATGCACATCGACGAGAGATTTTAAAAGGTATTCTATGGACAGCACCGTGAAAACCGCTTAGGGGTCTCGTAGATGCGCATGGTTGTGTGAATGAGCCGGTACGAGCATTTGTAAATAGTTTCCATACTGTCTCTTATATTTCTACTGTGGCACAGCCATGGAACAAGTTATTCATTTTGTTCTTGCACCTGCTTTTACAACCAGTGAATTTTTAATCTGTTTGTTGCATCGATTGCACGGTCACCACGCCTAACTGGATTTCTGAGAAAACGGGCAAAAAATAAATGAGATCTCATTCTATGTATTGAATGATTTGTCCTAAGAAACAAATTATATTTTAATAATTTCATTGCTTAATCTTTGTCATTATTAAGTATTTCAATAAAATAGGTATAATAACGTGTAGAATATTAATAATAAAATTCATACATTGCTACTAGAACGTGACATAATAACCGAGTTTTTTTACATTCAACAGGTACGAGCTTGGCCACAATCTCACCTGATGGTAAGTGACGATGAGGCCGACGATGTATCGCGCTTACCTACTAGATGCCTGTTCACTCTACTCTTGGAGACTCCTATATTATAAGATGACGGGAAGACAGACGCCGGGAGTGAATTCCACTCCTTAACCGTACATATAATGAATGTGGAAATAAATCGCTTCGTACGGATTACGGGAATATAAACCACGTAAGAGTAGAAACCCTCATGGCGTCTAGTCTAGATGGTACGCAGACGGTGGAATTATATTGTGTAATTATTCTGGACACTCTCCAGATTGTAACCTATAAAAAAAATGAGAGACAAGCTACTTTTTGACGAGGCTCTAAACTGAGCATTCTTATCTCCCACAGTGCTTCATCACCGAAAAGTATTATATTTTGTATATTTATATTTTGTGTAATTTATATTTTGTGTAATTTACAATAATAATAATAATATGGCATTCTTACAGACAATAGTCAAGCTTAAAGACACTTTTCTATATATACTTTAATTGATTTTTACAGTTCTTAATTAGAATCGGTTTTCGAAATTCAACCATTTTTCTAAATTTAAACATTTTCGGAACACATTTCTAAAAGGGTCTATCTATACTATTGACCGCTTTGTATATGTATAGACACGTTGAACACAAATTTAGGTGTCAGCAAGATGTGCTAGAGATGAAAGGCGGAGCTCACTTGCCTGAGTGCTTCCCTCTTTCCTTTCTTTTTTTTTTCTCGAACTGATTACGCTATTGACCCAGCAAGTTCTTAACAGCTTCACCGGACTACTCCCTCGTTTCTTGTGAAGATATGGACCATCGCAAACCAATGTTAGTTAAATTTAATTTTAATTTAGTTATAATATCATTGATTGCAAACACGTATTTTAGTGTGAGTGTAGAACTACATGTCCCCTGATTCCTTGCAGTACAATCGCGTTTAAAATAATTTCATTGTTGTCAGTTACATATTTCGTTGTCGTTACTTCTTATAGCTTATTGAAGTTATTATTAGTTATTTTATTGTCATTATAATGCTATGTGGACGTTATAGTATTTTTTAACAGAAGAAGGACAAAGGACAAAATATTTCTATGAAAAGCGTTGACCCATTACAAATGAATGTTTGCTTTTTACTACAAATGTATTTCACTCACAGTAATGTTGTTGTTGTAAACTAATCTAGTAATATAGTTAAAGAGAATCATTATTATACTTTCGTACATTCAGCTATAATTGTTTAAATTAGACAATATTTCTCTATTTCATAAATCTAAAGAAAGTATTTAAAAGGGAACCTATCTAACTCTACGAAGCCGTTCCCAGATCCCATTTCGACACTAATCTGAACAGACTTGAAGAAATTTGTAATTAAACACAGAGTATAGAAAGTAATAAGAACTCTACTAAGGATTACAAGCGCCAAAGTTTAGAAATTCTTCTTTGACAATTTCAATAATAAGGTTTGAATACGGTTAAATTACTGTCAGCATAATGTACTTAAACAGAGTATTAATAACTTCTGACAATTAATATAATTAATTTTAACAGCAGATATTTTATATTGCAAAGTATATACTCTCAGTTTCTATTTCTAAGTTATTTTACAATGTTGCTTTTTTAAAATTGTTATGAACAAGGCTTCATAAAATACATTCCAATAATAATATGAAATATATTATTATTATTGCAAGAAATAATTATGTGATATATCACATATATTTCATTAAATTATTGATAATTTTCATAGTCTATCAATTTTTTTTAATATTTTTAATGGTATTATTGACAATTCTTGTACTCAAAAAATTCAGGAAGGACATAAATTTTCTTTGTATAGAGTGTCATAAAAGTCGCTGTAGCTTTTTTTAATTAAGATCAAATAATAACTTACACTCAAAGTCATGATACGAATAATCAATTAATGCTTACCCAACTGTATAATATTTAACAATAGTGTATAGCAACGACTCTTGTAAGAAAACATTGCTATATATAGCAATAAACAGTAATTAATTTGTTTCGTTGTCTTCACAGCCCTAAAATATCTTACCCGTTTTTACTACAATACTTATGACTATGTAGGAAAGGTGTATATTATTGGATTTGATGAACAACAACAGTAAATGGTAGTAGTCCTGTGAAGCTGTTAAGATCTTGCTAGGTCAATAGTATAGTCAGTTCGAAATAAAAATGGTTATGAAATAATTTACCCCCAGAAAACGAATCCAACATCTAGAAAAGTTTTAAAGGTCCAGTAAGAATCTTGGTTTTTAAATAAAAAAAGAAACATTTTACACATACACTTTTTTATCTTAACGACTGTTATATATATATGCAAAATAACTGAGGAAAATAATTGCTAACAAATTCCCTTGTAACAGGTAATTTATCAAGAACGTTTATTTGTTTGCTTTTCCTTTTTCTAAAAAAGATTCTACAAATTCCGGCTGACAAATATTTACCCGTGTTTCATATGGGCCATATTATGTACAAAGAAGTAATTACTGGAACTTAGTAATGCCATATTGCTACCTCATTATAACCTCTAGATAAACATACTGATATCCTATTTATTTAGAAAATATTTACAATGAACTTTACAAATTTTTGTTTCAGTTAATTTCATATCGCGGTTCTATGCAGTATAGTTTGACCAGAAAGTCTATTACTTCAGGACTTAAAACTTTATCGAAGACTGTAGTGAAATGATCTTTATTTTACTAGTAATAATTGTACGACATAAGAATCGATATCTAAGATGAAAATAGCGAAGAAATGACGGTGATCAACCTTCCCGTATTTTGTGGGACCATCCTGTGACGTAAATCGCCTGTCAGTCATTAGTAAAAGTCCTGTAAAAAGTTGGACGCGTCCTGCACGCCTATTTTTCAACTGATATAGGCTTTTATTGTGCTATTTATTAGTCCAAGTTGAAAGATGGACTATCAAACTCATAAAGTCAATTTTCATTATGTTTCGTATATTGGCAGTTGCGAAAACTTCTAACATTTTAAACAAAAACCCTGCCCTGAACTAGTTAAAAATGTCACTAATATATAATTTTAAACAAAAATAACTTCAGTCAGTGACATATTTTTTATGTAAAGTCCATATTTCTGTATAGACAAAATTTTTCATACTCTGTATTAAAACCTCACTCATCTACAAAATGTCCCGCAATAAATGTTCAAAAAGATGGCCGCTTTCGTTGAAATGATAAAAACTGAAAGCGCCTGCTTAAAAGTTAATTACAAATAACTTCTGGTTTGTCTTATATAATTTAATATAAATGTACGATTACTAACGACTATAAATAGCCAATATTATTACGAATATTTAATGTTACTAGTGGCTGCCTACTGGTTAATGAACCTATTATCTATACTAGTTTATACTAATATTATAAAGAGGTAAAGTTTGTGATTTTGTGACGTTACAGGGGGTAATCTCAGGAACTACTGGTCCCATATGAAAAAATCTTTCAGTGTTATATAACTCTTTTATCGAGAAAAGCTACAGACTATATATTATCACGCTTTAATCAATAGGAACGGAGCATTAATGAAAAATATTTCAAAATCTGGATTTTTTCCTCTTGAGAGCTTCTACGCTTTTTCTTTTTTACGCGGACGAAGTCGCGGGCAGTGGCTAGTCAATGCTAAATAAAAACACAAGAAAATTCATTTACATCAAATTCCTTTGTTAATATATTGTTACCAATCACTTAGAGCAATACTACATAAGAAACAGAACCAAAATGTATGCCTAGCATATTTATATAGCAAACTTTTGTGATGAATTTTTATACAATGTCTCAGGCGAGTTCCTTGTTCATTCATAATAATGAGAACTCAAAATTGAATAGCTGAATGACAGAGAATATTGCCAAAATTATTGAGAGGCTTTCACTAAATCATTGGAATGATGAATGACAATGAAGTATTATTTATTTGTAATTGTGTGTGTAGAACCAAAAGGCTCACATTGAGTTTGATATATAAGGATATTTATGGTAGAAAGAAGACTGTAATAAGTTGAAAAACCCTTTAAATCGAAGCGGACACATTTGTACGAAGAGATTAATGAAAGTAACACAACGAATAGTACAATAATTCAATTGTTCTGATAAATTTTGTAGGTGGTAGAGCCACGCTAATGCAATAACTGGTGTCAGCATGAATGGGTCGGCTCGTTCAGGGTAGTACCACACTCTCACAGAAAACCGACGTGAAGTAATAGTGCTTGCATTGTTGCGTTTCGTTCGGTCAGTGAGAGCGCCGGAGGCGCACCTCCCTCCTTCTTTCTTCCCTCTCTTGCCCTCCCCCCTACCTACCAACACAGGCTAGCGACACACTTTCGACTCCTCTGGTGTTGCTGGTGTCTGTGGACGGAGGTGATCACTTAACGTCAGGTGACGCACCTGCTCGTTTACCTCCTATGATATAAAAAAAAATCCATTACATGTACATTACATATATAGTAGAATATATATATGGTAGACAGAAAATAGACAAATCAATTCATCATTATGCCATTATTTAATCAGATACTAAAATTAAAACTTTTTCCACGTTTTAATGCATTTGTATTTCGTAAATTTCTTCTCAAAAATTCACAATATTAATACACTTAATAATATTACAATTTTGTTTACGCTATAAAATTGTATCTATAAAAAACGAATTAACTTATATTTTTAAAAGGCATATCGCAGAGCGTCCTCGAGTAACGTCGTTTAAAACTTAAATCGCTTCCAATTACATCAAACAAATTTTGACATAATTCCTCAGACAAATGTCACTTGTTTCGATTTACGTCATTGACGAACTCTTTTGTCTTATTGACTGAATCAGTAGTATTCAAATGGACATATTTTTCAAGCCTAAATCTTAATGTAATTTGTGTTACATATTATTCTGCATTCTAATAACATCGTTCAATCAAATGTTGTAACTCAATAAATCTCATTAATATGTATTATTTCAATAAGTAGATAAGATTTTTAAGAACTTTGTATCATTTGTATAAATAAAATTATGGAGATCTACCGTTTGTATAAATTTCGATTTTAAAAATATATTTTCACCTCGTAAAAAATCATTTGTATTGATTTAGTAGCTCTTAAAGTTTTAAGAAACTACCATTTTTGGAAGCAAATCGCGTTCATTGATGTGTATTTTCTTGCTGTAGAGAAGTGGGGTAAGCGGTGTAGTAAACAAGATCAAGACAACCCTTTTCTTGTAGGTGGTCGAGCCCCGCTGAAGCTATTTTTGGTTTCAGCATGAATGGGTCGGCTCCTCCGGGGTAGTACCACCCCTCTCACAGGTAACCAACGTGAAGTGACGGTGCTTGCATTGTTGTGTTTCGTTCGGTCAGTGAGAGAGCCGGAGGCCCACGTCCCTTCCTCTTTCTTGCTTTCCCTTTCCTTTCCCCTCTCTCTTCTCCCATATACAGGCTGGCAACGCACTTGCGACGTCCCTAATGTCGCTGGTGTCTATGGACGGTGGTGATCACTTAACATCACGTGATCCACCAGTTCGTTTGCCTTCTTTGATATAAAAAAAAAACCCAGACAAAGCCGCGGATATCATGTAGTCCTAACTGCTAGTATAAGTGTAAATGTATGTTTCTTTATTTGTTTGTTTTCGCTGTAACTTTTCAACCGATCATCATGGAGTTCTAGATACATAACATCAGGAGTACAAATAAATACATAAGGTACCTTTCAAACAGTAAAGATTGTTCCCAAGTGATAGAACCCGATTAGGCCTCTGACGGCAACGGCTCAAGCCTAGGTTCGATCCCTCGGTAGGGAGCCCTTCAGTGCGTTGCTTGCGCGATACGGTGACACACAAATATACATCACTGCTACAACACTACACGATATCCCCCACACACGTGTACGCCTACACGCTTACACATGAAAGTGGAAGGGCTTACTTTTTTCCCTTATCGAACTGAAAAACTCTCAATTTTCCGATAATAAATATATAGAGGAGTTGTTGAGGCGTGTATGCTTGGTACACATATACGTTTCAACAACTCATACATATATGAATAGTTAGCCAGGTTAGCCAAGATAGATCGCGATTTTGCATGCAACAGGCAACAGCCAAGCCGAAGTGTGCCGTGCACCCTTGAGATGGTTGTCAAAATAAAATCGGCTGAGTCCCTTAAGCGCTCGCCTTAGTAGTCTGGTGAAGCTGTTAAGACCTTGCTGGTCAATAGCGTAGTCATTTCGTAAAAAAAAAACCAAGTGATAGGTTAAATGTATATTGACGCGAGCGAAGTCTTGCGTAAAAGCTAGTAAAGCATAGTTTTCATATGATAAATGTAGTTTTTTTCGCACCTTAATTCCTTGTATCCCAGTTAAACGTCGTGTTTCGAAAACCTAAGACTCCGTAAATGCTGGAATTCCCTGTACATATTAATTACTAACCAGATATATATTAAACTTGTATATATAAATAAAATTGAAATGTGTTAAATAAAGCTATTATTTAAAAAGATTAAATCGATTTCGGAAAGACCTCTGGGAAACAGACTTTTCACAGTAATTGTCTATCTTAATATATATATTTCTTGTGTGCGTGTGTATGTGACTGAACTCCTCCTAAACGGCTGGACCGATTTTGAAGAAATTTCGTGTGCGTGTGACAGTGGATCCGAGAAGGGTTTAGATTCACATTTGGACCCGGTAGGTGGCGCTGCGGTTGAATTTTAGGGATTTTTTAATTATTAAAGCAGGACAACGTCCGCAGGGACCGCTAGTACTATATACATTTTGTTCATAGAACCTACTGCTTAGCTTTATAGGCTTACATTTAATTAAGGTAAGTTAAAAACGATAAAGCGAAGTTACGTGCTAATGATACATTGCAATAAAAAAATTACAAAAAAAAATTGAACCGACTTCGATATCAAAAACTTATAAAGCACTGAAAAGTGAAAAATAAATATATAAATAAATTAATCAAATTAAATAAAATATATGAATTTTTGCGCTACCTACAGATATACTGGAAGTCGGTACCAACCGAAAATCATATGTACATAGGTACGTATATATATATATAGGCATTTTTATTTTTCCATTTTTAGTGTATATAAATATATTTATATGGTTCTAATTAATTATAAAATAAGTTCATAACTTGACAAACAAACATGATATTACACCGTACTAGATCCATCTGCTCAAATTAGGTTGATTGTGAACGAATTTCAGAACCTCATCTTTCCTAATGTCCGTTTCACGGGAATTGCCTCAACAGTCATAACCCTACATGTAAGTCCTCATCAAACGAGTCATATGTACCCAAACACAAGATAGCTGCTGTAAGCCGTTGAGGAGTTCTATTCCAATTTCTCAATTTTCATGATCAAATCAGGATTGATTAAATGATATTTGTATCACTACAACAGTTTGTTCCAAGTTTTCATTAAATTTAGCTTATGGGGAAGTTCATTTATTCATATAAGCTTTATTCATCCCTTTATTTTCAACCCTTATGGTTGGATTTTTTGTTAATTTGAAGAACATCTATTCCCAGGTTTCGGTAATTCGAATAAAATTGTTGAAATCGGTTTCAAGTACAGGAATATTTGTAGATACGAAGTGGGTGAAAATCAAATAAACGATATTTCACCCCTTTAGGGGTTGGATATTTTATTCAAATTTATATGGGACCACCTTGGAGTATAGCCGAATCATACAAAAAAAGAATCATTAAAATCGGTTCACAACTGACGGAGATATCGATTAACATACATAAAAAAAAAACATACAACCGAACATAGAACCTCCTCCTTTTTCGAAGTCGGTTGATAAAAACCCATAATCGATTAATATAAGTAGTTCCCATGAAAGAAGATAACCGTTTCTGTGAAAACTAAGTTGCAAGGTAAGTACTGAATAATTTCATACATTGTTGAAATGTTATCACGCTACACCGTGTTTCAATATTTGATAAAAAAATACAAACCAAACAAACATGAGTAATTTCTTCATAAAGGGTTTTTCTTTAAATATAAGCTTCATTATATAAAGTTCAAACTGTATAGGAAAAAATACATTCTTCAGTGTTAAATAATATGAATTATTTACTTTTCTTTTTCGAAGTAAATAATGTACGCCTTTGAAACGCCCCTACTGGAATGCTCTTAGTTGTACATTTCTAGCCGGTGAGTGCTAATGTTTTGTTCATTTTATACCCGCGGATTATCCTGGGCGGGATGTTAGAGGAAGCATTTTAATTGGCGGGTGGATCAAAGCAATATGGTCGTAGGATTTAGGTTATGTGAAATGCGTTTTTGTTTCTATATTCCCTCTTAGTCACAGTATAAATTCTTATATGTATTCTGTGTCTTAGTTCTTTCTAATATCTTTATATGAATACTAGCCGTTACCCGCGGCTCCGCGCTCGTTTTTTGTATGTATTAAATAAATTTAAAATTGTTATTAGATGTGTAAATAACAATAATACTCTTTCAAAAATATTTGTAAGTATGACACGCACATCATCTACAGTATCAGGTAACATGTACATTATATATGTGTATCGAATGGGATGTCTATATGACTGTTCGCGATAAGATCAAAAACGCATTTTCATGCCGTTTTAACCAATATATAAATGATTTTTGGGCAAGGTTTAGGTATAGTTTGTCTTATTATTAGAGCGGGTATCGTCTGCTGAACGCGCTTACTTAAAATAAAACAGCTAATTATTTAGTTATTTTCCCGTAGAATTCCCGTTCAAATATTACTCGTAGTCCGTTGAAGCTGTTAAGACCTTGCTAGGTCAATAACGTAGTCATTTCTAAGAAAAAAAAACCGTGCAAATAGGTCCATCCATTTCGGAGATTACCCGGAACAAATAAACAAACAGACATATCGACAGAATAAAAAAAATGATATTTGTAGCACCGCAGATATATGTATTCATCAAAAAATATTTATTTTAATATTATATACACATAGTTTATTTTTATAATACATAATATATCACAAATCAAAAATTCGGAACAAAACTAACGTAGAATAAACTTTTTGAGGAGTTTTTGCGGTATTTCGATCTGTCATGTAGGGGATTTTGTATTTTATTCATAATCTTGTGTTATTTGACTCTATATTGTGTTAAATTAGCGGCGTTTTATGTAATATGATTTGTTTATTGCGCATAAATGAAATGAATGAAAAATAACACCACGGAGCATGTATTCTGAGGTCTTGAAAATTAAGAAGATAAAAATTTACGAAATATTGTATAGATTTGGCGCTTATATCTTTACATTAACTTAGACATAGAAGAAAACTGGGTAGAGAATACATAAGAACTACCTATATTCACAACTTCAGAATTGGCAGTATGGATTAGTTCCTTCGCCTGTATTGATGGACGAACATTATTACTACTAACCTTTTAGAATACCAGCACAAAATAGACTTTCAAAATGTTTGCGATAGCAACGTACTACTTATAATCAAAAATTGGAATTAAAATAAACGTAGAATAAACTTTTGAACAGGAACACAAAATTAACCCTAATAATATTTCCGATAGAATGTTACCATGTTACCATGGCAAGGCATATAGAACTGACACTGACACGCAGCGGATGCTCTAAAAATGGCCCGATTTTGAGACATTCTTCATTAGTGCTCCGTTCCTATTGGTTTTAACCTGATGATATGTAGCCTATAGCCATCCTCGATAAACGAGCTATCTAACACTAAAAGAAACTTTCAAAACGGACCGGTAGTTCTTGAGATTAGCGCGTTCAACCAAACAAACTCTTCAGCTTTATAATATTAGTATAGATGCAAAAATAATGTTTAGAAGCTATTGGTAAATATACAGTGGTGTTAATAAAAATACGGGAAATGTAACTTAGTCCATTTTTTTCCTACGTTCGAACACGTATATATTTTAATTCCTTTGTCCAAAAGTAACAAAATTGTTACAATTGAAGATCGTTTGTTGTGAAATTCCCAAAAGGCAAGAAGTTATGCATATAAATTGATTTGGTTTCCATCAAAATTTCATTTTTTTTTAATTGATAATTCATCTCATTCATATATTTTGGAATTTTTTTTAATAATAATTGTGGTCGTAATCGGTATGACGGTTTATTTTTATAATAGTGAATTGTAACAACAATGACACTTTCCACTGATTTATAAAGACATTTGTCAAAAAAAATGTATCATGATCAATGTATCATCAGATTTATATACCAACTGACCTACCCTGGCTTTATCTGGGTACAGTAGGTAATTAAACTACTCCCCTATTATAGATTTTTAAGCCGATTGCTTTTTAATTACTATGTACCCACGTTAGCAAATTTATCGAGTTGCTACTAGATTTAATCTATCTCTCAAGAACAGTACTTTTTCCGGATGAAAAGTACACTATGTAATCTTCTGTACCACTGACAATATACACCAAAACTGTTTAAAGAGCGACAACCTTTAATAGTGTGATAGTTCATGGTCACATTTAACATATAAAATAATAATATTAGGTAACACAAACACTCATAAACAACAAAGAGAACCTAAGTTAAAGTTTATTCTAAAACTCTCAAAGTTGAGGGTACAAACTCAAATTTAAATTTTAAAAAACCTACGTTGAATGACCGGTGACAAAACCTACGAGCGGCCTCTCAGAGTTTAAACCTTCGGCAGTAAAACGGAGAATAGATCCTTTTATTTGTGCAAACTTCAAAAAATTATCCTTTGTTGGTTGGTTGGCTTCACTTTCACTTCACTTTTACTACACCCGACGGTTATTGATACTGTCATTTAACACGATGTTGAAATGTGATTATTCTCTAGATAATTAGGTCATGTATTAAACAACTATTTTTTTTAATTGATTTAGAACGAGTATCAAGTACTGAGTATCCTGCAAAAATGTTGCTAACGAGTAACCAGTCATCTATTATATGCAAAATATCATGATAATCGATTGAGTAGTCAAGGCGTTCAACTGTAATAAACAAAATAAAAATGGCGTTTGTAACATTAATAAGGATAAGTCAGTAGTTGAATTATTGTGTTTATTATAAATTCGTTGATCTGTTATTAACGGATGACATTTAATATTAATCAATAAAATCTCACGACCTTAAATCCAATATAATAACCTCAATGTATCTAACTTTTCTATTTTAGAAGAATCATATCAATGCCGTTCGTGCCATTAAGTCTGCAAATTAATATAAACAACACGCGAAGCCAAGTCGTCCGAACTTGAAAGAGTTTCTACATCAATTTGCAAGTTGAGTGGAAAATATTGGCTTATAAAATTAAACGTAATATTATTTACCTAAGCGTTTAGATAAATATTAATTTTTATAAGAAACTGTTCGCACGCCTGATGAGATTTCCCATAGAAGATAGAAGCTTCACTATCAGCCAATTATTAGATCGATAATCCTTAGGGAGGGTTTTGAAATTCAGATCCGCAGTCATTTTCTGTGGCTGTGTCAAGCAGAGTCTTTACAACACCGATTCACATCCGGTCTCCGAAGTTAAGCAACGTTGGGTGCAGTTAGTACTTAGATGAGTGACCATCTAGAAACACCGCGTGATGTTGGCTTTTGTTGTATTTTTTTTTTTGCGATACAAACTTTCATTTCTATCATGTGTCTTTACGACGCACTTTGTTTTCCTTCATTGTAATAAGTCATAGTGAATATCGTTGCTGTTATGTTAATCTGAAAAATTCTAGGTTGCTGAATGTAAATGGACGATCCTGAAACGTAAGTAACTAAAACATAAAAACGTAAGTAATTATGATCACGGCTCACTCGATTAGAGGATGAAATTTTAAAGATGCTTCCGTACTGCTTACCTACATTATATAAGGAAAACAATTAAACAGTGAGCCAGTTTTAAGAATTATATTAAGGAAGGGGAAAGATACCTACAAAAAATATATGATTCACATAGCACATTCTCAAAACAGTTACGAGGAACGATAAATTTCCATTAGCGTCTACATAGTTCGAACTTCTTTGACGTCAAACCGGCCGGGTCCTCAATTAATTTCTGTGGGACACTTTCAGTTTGTTGCAAAATCGTGGAATGTTAGTTTTAGGTCCGGGTACGCCCTATATGGTTCAGAGAACACGTTTACATGTTTTGTTTTTATTATCATCGACATTTTCTATAACTAAATTGAGAAATCTATACATATATAAGAATGTAAATCTAACGTGTATGTATTATTTGGATTTTCGTAAAAAAAAAAAATTTGCAGGTATCTAGGAATACGTAATAGAACATATTTCAATCATTTTTAGAAATATCTGTTTGTCGGTCTGTCTCTATGAACACGCATCACTGCTAAAGTACTGAATACAAAATAAAACCACTGGAAATCGTAAGCATATCTTGGAGAATAATGTTTAACTACAACTTACTTACACTGTGGTGTGTACGAGAGAAAAATAAATAAGTAAATGGACTTAAAACAGTCAGATTACTTTATTAATCACTGTTTTTACATAATGTGTATAGTATTATGCAATCATGATTGATTGGCATAAAAAATTGCACAAAAATCTACTTAAAATTTCTTGAGAAGATATTAGCGTGATTGTTATGATTGCCGATGAAAAATCAAGTAAATATTTTTTTTTTTGCTCCATTTATTTCTGTGCGTGAAACACATTAACGAGAGCAATGCAGATGGCAAAAAGGAGTGATAAATAAATATGCAGTATCAAAATAATGTAGTTTTCCATAGTTATTTATATACAAAATTTATCCCAAGTTATAAATCAAATTTGTAGGCAACGCTGCTCTTGAAGTAAAACGTTTTGATAGACATTACATTAATAATCAAGTCAGGATCAGATCGATGTTATTGTTAATATTATGATAATTATTATCATTAAATAGTATAAAAGAAAGTCCCCTA
The DNA here is from genome assembly GCA_014332785.1 of Antheraea mylitta. Lineage (NCBI taxonomy): Eukaryota > Metazoa > Arthropoda > Insecta > Lepidoptera > Saturniidae > Antheraea > Antheraea mylitta. The sequence goes on along the minus strand of JACEII010000022.1, from coordinate 1,186,784 downwards.
ACGCGTTTGTCTGTCTGTTCGCAATATACTCAAAAGTACTGAACGGATTTTCAAGTGGTTTTCACTAGTGGATAAAGTGATTTACGAGAAAGGTTAAGGTATATCATTTGTCAAGAACGATCCCTTGTCGCCCCAACAACACGGTCTGTCGGTACACCGTGGGGTTTTAGTCCGTGAGAGTCGGACATAGCTCATCCTCTCCCCCGGGAGGGTGGGTATCCATAATGGATTTCCGCACGTAAAAAAAAAAAAAAAAAAAAATATCATTTGTCAAGGATTTTTTTTATTGTCAGGGCAGAACAACGTCCATCAGATCCGCTAGTTTATGTATAGTATATAATAGTTCATATAATAAAAAAATATAACATATCTGCATATTGAAAATATTTACTAAAAACAAATTTCAAATAAAAAATAATTTTTACGGGTAATGAATTTGAATTATCAGTTTGAGACGCTCCAAACCAATAAGAATTACCATGGGATTTTCACAGGTACTAGAGTATAGTTTTTTTTACAAGGGGAAATCGCTACCGGATACCTACCCTGCCGAACAAGTAAGGATTGGTTATGTTCGATTCGCAGGGACTAATATCCTACGGTGCCGACACACACGCCTCTTGGCCGGCGAGCAGAGACTGCCTAAAGCACTGCGTTTGCTATTATAAGTATAATATAGCTTAGTACTTATGTTATACTGAAAACATTAGCAGATTTGTGACGTGGGATGTTTGTAATGTAGCAGTTATGGGATTGTAACAGATTCCAGAACGATCTTCATTTGTTTTAGCGATCCTGTGACACAATAGTTGCATTGAAACATACAATTTTAACATATGTAAACCGAACAAATAAAAGAGACACGTTCAGTTAGTCATTCAGTATCTATTCTAATATGTAATATCTTTAAACGAGCAATATCTCTAATCTATCTAATCTAATACCTTTAAACGAGAAATTCTTGTATATTCTTATATTTGTATATATTCAGGATCTGGGAAACGGCGTCATTTATTTCCGTGAAACTTAGTATGTAGGTAGTTTCGGGGACGATAAATCGATCTAGGTAGATTTTATTAATAAAAAACTTTTTAAACTGAGTTTTCAGGCAATGAAAAAATATCACTAGAATATAAAGGTCAATTTCGCCACCGCTGTCAAAACAAAAATAGCTCAGATAGAAATCGGTTGCTTCGAAAATTCGTGTAATCCCAGTTCGAATCCGAGTGACAGAGATATACTTTGATTTTTTTTTGTAAAAATGTTAAATTAAAAAGCATACCTGACAGTTTATTTTAATTTAAAAATGTTTTTTAAAGAACCTAGCTAGACTCGGTCGTCCAAGTTACTATCTTCTAAATCGCTATTATTATTGTGTCCCTGTTTTTACATTGTAAATCTAATTACATGTTTTCATATAAACACTTACTACACAAATACAATAAGTCAATAGGTATGCGGGTACAACAAAAAACAAAATTATATTTATACAGTAATCAGCCACACCCATTGAAAAAGCAACTTTGTATGTTGTGAATAATAGGTCTTTACCTATGAAATTGCCGTTGTGCAGTACTGGCCATTTCAAATCAAAATAATTTTTGTTTAGCTAAGAATTCTAATTTCAAATTAATTTTACTTCAAAATAATGGAATTCTTTTCCAAAAGAAGTCATTTTTTATTGATTAGTGTTAGATTTTCATCGCATTTCAATCTTTTTGTCATCATGGATACGTTAAAAATTCGAGTAATTATGGGATATGAGTACCGTTGTGGCAGCAACGCGGCACAAGCGGCACGCAACATCAACGACGTTTACGGAGCTAACACAACAAACCAACGCACCACCTGTTATTGGTTTGCTGGCTTCCGTTCTGGGAATTTCGACCTGAAAAAGTGAACCTCGCGGTCGTCCGAAGAGTTTAGTCGACTATGACGAATTAAAGGCGATTGTGGAAGCTGATGATACACAATCTACGGTTGAATTAGCAGCTGCTTTCGACGTTAGCGTCAAAACAATATTGGTCCATTTGCGTCAAATTGAAAAGGTAAAAAAGCTTGACAAATGGGTGGGGCACGAACTCAATGATCGCCAGCGCGAAGTACGCGTCGAGACGTGCCTTGCACTGCTCAACAAACATACAAATGAAGGAATTTTGAACCGCATTGTTACTTGCGATTAAAAATAGATTCTGTTTAATAACAGCAAGCGCTCAGCAAGCTGGTTGGATCCTGGTTCAGCACCTAAACAATGCCCAAGACGAAAACTTACCTCTAAAAAAGTGATGGTCACTGTTTGGTGGTCTAGCGCCGGTATGATTCATCACAGCTTCTTACCCAACGGGGTGAGCATTACTGCAGATATGTACTGTGAAGAAATGAACACAATGAAGGAAAAGCTGGCACATCTCCAACCAGCATTGGTCAATCGCTCGTCTCCGCTGCTCCTGCACGACAACGCGCAACCTTATACTGCACAGCAGACGGTCTGCAAGTTTACAAGAACTGGGGTTGGAAGTTCCTCGTCATCCGCCCTACTGACCAGACCTTTTGCCTCCAAACTACTACTTTTTCCATAGCTTGGATAACTCCTTGGCGGGAAAAAAATTCAATACCCAAGAGGTAGTACAAAATGCCTTGGAAGAATTTCTTGCCTCCCGTCCAGCTGATTTCTTTAAGAAGGGCATCAATATACTGCCACTGCGTTGGAAAAGATGCATTGATTGCATGGGTTATTACTTCGATTAATACAAATAAAAAATACATGAAAAAAATTCATTTACATTTTTTCTTGCAAAACGGCAATGTCATAGGTAAAGACCTAATATTATAACACGATTTATGAATCATAACATAGTCTAAAACAAAGTCACCTAACGTGTCTATCTGTCTGTTTGTTCGCGATAAACTAAAAAACTACTGAACGGATTTTCATGCGGTTTTCACCAGTAAATAAAGTGACTCATAGTGAAGGTTTTTATATATAATTTGTTAAGGATTTTTTTTATAATCAGGACAGGAAAACGTCTGCCGGGACCGATAGTGTTTACTAAAAAGAAAAAATTGAAATATGTTTTAGGGATGCCAGCTATGTATGTATTTTTGAGAATAATTTAAAAAGTACCTTATTGGACTTAGGCTCTGAGAAAGCGATTATGAGTGCCAGAACTATTCCATCAGTTTGAAATAAAATCCAGTCAACGAGAAGAGCCGACAAAAAAGTCGATTTGATTTTTTTTATTTTGCGTAATATTTTATAACAATTATCATTGTCAAAATAATTTCCATATATCCCTTACTGTTCATGTGACAATCCAACCAGTATAACCTCTTTACATATTTCACATACACTGCAAATTTAATATTTAAATAACAGTGTCCAAAATTTCCATTTCGCTCAATTTGTAGATAAATAATAATCAAAAATGTAGGGATACCATATGAATAAACTTATTTAAATGTATATTCCGTACTTTAAATAACATTTTTTATCCACTATTTCTATAAAGGTTATGTATGTGAAAGTTCACGCATATTCAATTTTATGTAAGCTCTGCAAAACTTTACAAACAAACTCAGAGCTCTCATTTCACGTTTCGTTTCACGCTAACGGATTCGGTTGCATATTGAATGAGCTTAGAGAGACTGCGGATCTCGACCATTAACTAAAGCTGAACAAACTTCGGGTTCGGACATAACCCGCCCAATGGGAAACCGGACGTTTTATTTAAAAGAACATTAACAAATGTTAACGCTGTACTGCATCAACACATTGTTAAAAACGGTTTACTTATAATGTAAAAATTAACGATTTTTTCCAACGCATTATAAAAACGTTTAATATAACGAATAACATACTGTATATTTGTTCGGAAGAAGACATCTTTTTAAATTGAACTCTTTTTTTCTTTGTAAAAACTTTCATGACTTTGTTATTCATTTATTTTGAGATTCAATACGACAATGCGATACCAGTAAGTTAGGAGATCAAAAAAACACAAATAACTAAAGAAAATAACATGATGCTTATACGTAACACAGTTTAGTAACAGCACTGGTTTCCTTAATAACTCACCGTATCCAGTAAATTTAATACAATAATTGATAAATTGAAATAAAAATGTGAAAAAATACTGATAAATTCAATCGACTTACTTATAAGCACTTTTCAATACACATCATGTCACTTTTTGATATTCATAAGTACCTTCTAAAAGCCTAAACAGAATAAACCATTTTTGGTTTCAAATTTGGAACAGAATGGTATGCTTATCTATACATATAATAAAAATGAACTGTATGTAATATCAAAATAACAAATTCTTAATTATTGGGTAAGAAAGTATACACGTTACTGATAACAAAAATGCAATTTTTAACATTTTTGTCGGTTTGTCTGTCTGTCGGTCTGTTCCGGGTAATTAGGCATTTAAAATTACAACGGCTTACTTAGGTTTCTCTAATTTAGACTAGCTATTAATCACGGCTACTCCCGCAGTCCTAAATCCAAAAAGGTTAGACCGATTGTCACGGGACTTTCACTACCAGATAGCGGACCTTTTAAAAAATAATTCTGTCTATTTAAATTTAGACTAGTCGTTAACCGTGACTTCACCCGTTGTGTTATCTCCAAAAGATTGAACCGGTTTTCACATGAGTTTCACTGGCGGATAGCAGACGATGTAAAAGGTAATTTGTTCTATTTTAATTTAGACTAACAGTTAACCATGGCTTCGCCCGCTGTGCTATCTCCAAAACGGTTGGATCGATTTTTATGAAACTTTCACTGGCAGATAGCTGATTTTATAGGAAGTAATTTAGGTTATCCCATTTTATACTAGCAGATACCCACAACTTTGTCCGCATGAAATTTAGCAAGATTTCAAAACTTTAACTCATTCTGTATTTTTAATTAGAGAAATAATTATCAACTTACTGTTTATAACTCAACAGTAACTTTGAAGGTAGAAGAGGTCTTACAAATAAAATCTTAGATCATAAACGATACAAGTTCCATAATACAATTTCTTGTAGATCATACAAGCGATTATTTTTTGCATAGTCACAAAAACTTAATTATATTGATGATATGTGCATATTTATAATAATATTTTAAGTTATTATTTAATTAGTTCTTTACACAATGGAAATGAGCACTGAGGTAGCTATATGATGGATTAAAGTTTCAAACAGTTGCTGATGGTAAACCTTATTTGACACGCTGTTGATATTTATGTATCTTATGTACACGTTATATGTTACTTATAATTGTTTTTGAAAGCGCATTTCTGTAATTGTACATGTTTTCACAATTTTTTATTTCTTTATTGCAAATTTAAAAATGCGTGCGGACTCGCGGGTAATGGCTCGTATTTAGTATAAAAAATAAAACGCTATTTGTATATGCTAATAATATATTATCATCTTTCTTTATACACATAATTATAGTAACAAACCATTGACAATAATGACTCGTATACAATGCGTAGTAGTTTATATAATATTACATAAAATATATGCACTAATTAATGTCAAATGATAACATGCTTATCAAACGAAATTAAATTTATATATTGAAGTTCAATTAATTTGCATAAACATGGGCTCACGTCAATAACTTGTTTAATCAGTGGCCTATATTTGTTCTACGAAAGTTGCATTTCGAAATAATAAAAACGCGTTATCACAAATCAAACTCGAGGCTTTTTTTTCTCGAACTGACTACGCTAACAGCTTCACCGGACTACAAAAAGAAGTAAATATTTTTTAAGAATCTCCTGTAATGTGCTTAACAGATCGTTTGCTTGAAGTCAACTTTATAGGCGCGATTAAGGTAGCTCTTTGTTGAATAGCGTCACAATAACGGAAACTAGGTTACAGTTTAGTATTTCATAAATGTATAACACATATTTTAAAATTATTTTTCTTATTGTATAACTTTAAAATAGTAGATAAAGAATAGTAAGATTTTTTAAATCTTTAATTTCGATGTTTTAATCGACATTGATATTTAAGTTGGTAAATTGATTTAATAAAAAGAGCTGTCATGGCGGCAGCGAAAAAAAATTATGTTTTGCTGAATTCTCTTTTACTACTTAGAGTTTGAAGTGAAACTTATTTATGAGACGCGATAAGTAGGTTCATTCGTCGGGCCGTGGACGCTCCGGCACGGGATATTGTGGATTACAACCTTAAAATGGCCATAAAGAATGGCAATGCAAGCGCTATAAAAACAATAACGTCATAAACCAAAAAAAAGCTAATAATAATTAAACAGTGAATATTTAAGACATTACTAATAATAATAATATATATATGCTCACGGATACGATTTTTACGTAAAAAAAAACTACATATAAGCAAAAAAAGGTGCGGACCAAGAGTCTGCAGACTACAACAAAATAAATAAAAAAAAAAGTGAAACTTATTTAGACACGTTGTGTGTAAATTATTTGTTTAATATATACCTATTATTAAATAATAAGAAATTTATTTATTGCCACAAGCATACTTTAAATCAGAGGTTTGTGTATCAAATTAAGCGAAAGCAGGACCTCTTTTCTTGACTACACCGTCGACGGAACCTCTGTTATTACGTATGTATTATTGACTACTTAAATTTAAGACAATTAACAGATTACTTCGTGACCATTTCTTCAGTATGAAATTACACCATGTCTGTTTTTTTTTTTGGCAGGTAATCTTCTAGTAGATTATTACTGCCATTGTCGAGTAAGTAATGATATTACAAGTTTCTTACGATCATTTTAATGAATTAACAAGATAGAGGTCGTCATGTTAGAACTTTCCAGGGAGCTTTCGTGGCAAGTCAGAATCCATGTGTGGTATTGTTTCGCATCCACTTTACTTGTGCACAATAACCAAAGTATATTATGTCAAACACCGCCAATATTACAAAATATAGAGACAAATAACACGAGATTATGAATAAAATATAAAATCCGCTACATAACATTCCAAGATCCGTTGAAAACTCTAAAATGTCTATTAGAGTTCATATAAGCAGTTGCATAAAAATTTCGCAGCATTGTACTGTTCTAAAGCCGAGGTATAGGCGTCCCAAAAATAAAGTCAAAGCAACTTCTTTTCTTAATACACAACCAGTGTATTCTTGAATCAATACCCATTAAATACAAACATATTTTATCAATATTATTAACATTATGCATTTTTGGTTTTATTTTATACTATAATACTCTATGTACTATGTATAAATTGCATGTGTCACTACAAATAAACAACTTATCTTTGTATCACAATTGAAATTCATATTAAATCATTCTTCTAATACATATTTCTTTTTGCTACTATAATTGTTTTAAAATTTAAATAAGAATACAGATCCTGCGAGAAATGCTATCACCAAAATTGACATAATTCTCTTCAAAACCTGGAAAAAAGTTAAAAACAATTAAAAATTTATTACACTATAAAATACATTAATATTGGTAACATTTTAGAGATGGAAGAAGTGACAGATGAAGAACGGCGGAAATGTTGGGATTTTATCTGTGGCAATACATCATTTTGTGTAATCGATAATACAATTGTGTTTTTGGCGGGATTTTGTCATGTATTCTATTCCTAATTTTGTGTTATCTGACTTTATATTATTTGAAAAATTGGCGATGCTTGCCGTAATACATTTTTTGTGCATAAGCAAAGTGAATGAAAAATAATATCACGAACCATAAATTCTGAGATGCCACAAAAACTTCGTGGAGAGTTCTAACAAGGGAATCACCATCTTGTTGGAACATTGAAATAATCACACGACACTTATTGCGTAAAATATGTTGTAATTTACATTGAAACAAAACAATGACACTGGCAAATGCTTTTGCGAAGCCAAAGTAAGAAAGAAGACAACACAATACATGTTTTTTTTTTCAATAATAATTTGTATAATATTAAGAGGAATAAAGTGTCTAATCGATAAAATAATTTATATTAAGACTCGTTTTATATTACAATCAAGATTTCAAGGTTGAAACGGAGAATATTGTTATTATTATATATTTATTATAAGAACAAATATGTGCATATGTAATGTTCTGTAATATTCCACATCCATTGGAAATATTGTATAAGCATTGTTATAATTAAAAAGTGAACACACGTTAATTCTGAATCTTTGACACAAATACAAATTGAATTATTTGTAGAATATATTACTTGCTTTTTTTCACGACTTCGCTCACAACTTTTTTTTATCTTGATTCAGGATAAAAATACTCTATATCCTTCCCCATTTTTATAACCAATACAGAAAAGGATCAATATGCGCCCGCCGTAAAGACAATAGCCTCATTAAAAATAAATAAATAAGAAATTCCAATAGTTGCTCACATATACGATTTTTAACGTATATAAGAAATTAAACCAAAGCAAAAAAGGTACAGACCAAGACTTTGCAGCATAAAATAAAAAAATATTAAAAAATATAACACAGAAATCTAGAAAAACTTTGTAAGTAAAGTATATCTTTGCTTTAATATTTTGTGATTTTTCTGAATGATTATTTTTACTATTGTTAATTATTGTTACAACAAACAACGCAGTCGAAGTGCGTGAATCAGCAAGTCTTAATATATATCTCTTTTTATACGGTTTAAAAATTGACTTAAAATTGTTAAAGTAATTAAGTTTTATTTTTTATATTGTAGCTTTCGCGCAAAGATCTTTTGGAATTGGCAATATAAAGAGAGAGAGAGAGGGGTGATCGCAATTTGATACAAGTCACTACTCATTCCCTTGACGTGTTGCATGAGCATAATATACAAGTCGCCAAATTTTGTCAGTTACTTTAGATACAAGTTAGAGAATTGTGTTAATTTCAAAATCCGTTAAATGTCTTAAGATTAACAATCACATGGTTGACAAAATTATCGAACGATTTGATAGTAGATTCCTTCTCCATCAAGCCCAAAATATCGTGCGAACAGGTACGAAGATAATCACAAAGCATTATATGGCCTAGTCCCTCGTGTTAAACCTGGGGCAATCTTAAAGCGAATGTTCAAAATTTTGCACAGACGTATTATCGCAGGGGCAGGTGTTAAGGTCAATAATCTTAAAAGGATTAAGTTATTGCTTACAATACCTATGTCCAGTTAATATTTGTGTCATATGGAATTGTTATTAAAAATAAATTAATAAAGATTCAATTTAAAGCTTATATAATTTTTACTCTGTGTACTTCTTACCTTATCTTGCCATTGTCGATGTTTCACACATTGGCTGTATGGCATGGTGGTGAATGTAACGGAGTTGTAAAGTGGGACCCAACGTTTAGGTAGGAACCAGAATAGAGCATCATCCATCGCCTTACGAACTCTATATGATGGACGGGTAACAAGATCTCGCATCTAGAATCAATATGTTCTATCGCTTAAACTAATTTTCAATCTCGATTCTAAAGCGAGAAACGAAATTAATTAAAAGTATTGATATTTTATCACAAAGTTATAAAACAGCGGTAAATTTAAAAACTATTAAGCAGATATTTATATATTTTACAGGCGACTTGGCTTTTTCCGACACTTTCAACATTTATCACTATATTTCAACCAATTTACACAAAACCTTGACAAATTTTATACCAAACCCTTCCAATCACTCTACCTATTAGTGGAAACCGTATGAAAATCCGTTCAGCAAGTTTTGGGTTTATCGCGAACAGACAGACAGACAAACTGACAGAAGACTTTGTTTTATACCATGAATATAAATATTTATTAGATAAAACGTCTTTCTATTGAAAAAACATTAATATTTTATTTTTGGATAATGTTATTTTTATTTCCTGTCATAAACTATCATTCTATGCATCTCAACAAAAATACTTCGAAAAATATTTTTATTCATAGCTTCATATGAATAAATAGCTAAAGGCTGTTTTAATACCGTCTGCATAAATATTAACTCATATCCTACAGTCAACCAAAGCTTTTCATGAAGAGAGCATCTTTAAAGAAACAGTATCGTGAAGGTATCTTCTTACACCTGCCTAGTAAAAATCAAACCTTCAAATTGGAAAACTTTAAGTGTCTTTTTTTAATCCCATCACGATTTTTCGCTTATATCGTCACTTAACTTCAAAGGATATTATATAAAAAGGAATTCTGTATAGCATTTAATACATATATATATTTATAATATATACATATATATATATATATATTATAATTAAATGAGAAATAATCAGCACCTGATCAGTAGAATTAATATTATTTTTATTGACGCAGGAAATGTCGGCATGAATACACTAATAACCAAGTTAAATATTAGTAATCGCTACAATTTGAATGTGTTAATTATCCAATTAAGTGCTTCGGCTTTCTTTTTTGGAGAAAATTTTCTTATATCATTTCCTGAATAAGTATTTACAAATTTAATTTTATCTAAATGTATAAAATATTTTACAACACACTATATGCATTATGAAATACACACCTCAACATAATTATACATTGCCAAATCACTTATAGCGAAGGTGTCTTCCCATCTAGTATCAGAGAACTCCGAGAGAACTTTTGACAAATTATCATTGTGCTTATTAAAAAGTTTGTCGAGAAGCGTGCAGTCCTCAAATCCGGCATTCATTCCTTGACCATAAAAAGGGACCACAGCGTGTGCAGCGTCACCTATGAGAAGAACTTTATCTTCCAAGTGGTAGGGACGGCACTGAAAAATTAAAAAAAAATTAATTGATATAATTTTTAACAATATCAGCGATACAATGGCCATTTAACAAAAATGTTATTGACGGTGTTTCACCCCTAAGCAGTAGTTAGTCTTTCCACTGACGATATAATTTTAGTACTTGACGTGATGAAAACGTAATCTCTGAATTTTCAATTTTCGATAAAAAAAAAATTTTTTTTTTGATACAACATTAGTAAATACATATAACCCTGAATTTTCAACCATTTACAATCAACCCCTATTTTACCATCGCGATTTTTATTTTTAATAAATAACCGATTTGGTGCAGACGAAGTTGCACGGGTCAGCTAGTATCATATAAATAGTTACATCAAATAGCTTTGAATATGAAGGTGGACGGATATAGAATTAGAGGAAGACTGAAGATGAAAATACTGAAGGAAGTGGAGAATGGAAGAATAAAACATGCTGCGCCGATCCTGCTTACTACTATTGTCTCTTATTGAATGTAACAGAATATTTATATGCATATTAATTTTACCTTTATAGCAATTAAAGGGGATGGAGTACCGCCAAAAAAGTCTTCAATTAATTTATTTTTTCCAATCAAAGGTATCGAATCCGGAAAGTAATCCTCGAAAAACGCCAAAAGCGCATCCTCTGTATCCAACTTCTTGAAATTAGTGAACGGCATGAACAACGTAACAGTCCAAGAACAATCCTGGTTTGGGAGTGCAATCATCATAAATTCACCTCTGGGCCATATATGTAAATAATTCGGTGGCATTTGGTACTAAAATTAGAATAATATCATTAACATTTCACTTACAAAGTAAATACATTGTGATACATTGCTCAGCTTTTAAAATCAATATTGACTGCAGTCATAGAACATATATTGACATTTTTCAATAAACACTACGAAAGCCAAATGTAAACCAATGGTCTATATTTTGTACAATTTATATTTATTATTCCTTACAATGTAGAGCACACGTATCTCTAAAAACAGTATTTAAGGAGACGCCATAAACGAAACAATCGTAGTCTACATAAATACACGATAGAAGGGAACCTAGTGTTGAGAGTGCTGAATGTGAAAATACAATAAATCATAAACCATATGACCTTTTAACGTACAGAGTATAATTTTAGTCATTAGTGGACTATTAATCTTTCAAAATTATTCCGTATAAAACTGTTGTCTACCCGAAGTTCTTTCATTCCTACTGGAGGCTTAACAAACAAATAAAATGGTATATAATATAAAATACTTTTTGCTATATATAAGTGTTATGTGTGTTGCATCTGATGAAATATTTACGAACATTCTAAACCAGACCGATAATGAAATAGATGACTTAGTTAAATGCATCAACAATATTACAAGACGATTTATTCCTTGTGGTACTTTGATAACCTTAGTGAACTCAAATATGCACATTCAAGATTTAATAAAAGCGATTACAAATGGCAGTTGCAATAGTCTTATCATCAGATCATTCGAGCAACAGGATTGGTTATTATGGACTGACGTCTACATAATTTCTTCGAGAAACATATTTGAATTTATATCAGGTATAATACGATTAAGAAGGGATGTTATGTGGAATCCAACAGCAAAATTTATAATTCAAATACAGAACTTAAAAAGTGATGATATCTCAGAACTATTTAATATATTCAATAACTGTAAAATGTACAATGTCGTTTTGTTAAGAAATATAAATGATTCAAATATAATCTATACCTACTATCCATTCATTAATGGAGCATGTAGTGATAATATTCAGAATGCTGTAACATTAGGACCTTGTGAAGACATTGAAAATATAAGTGAAATATTTCGAAATGAAGCACCCCATGATATCAAGAATTGTACGTTCAGAGTAATAGCTTCTGAAGATATCCCTAACTTTATATCTGAAACAACTAATTTTACAATATTCGGAGAACATGTCCTAGGGATTGAACAGTATTTATTCAGCGTTATTGCGAAACAAGAGAATGTTAAATTTCAGTATACATTAAAACCACAGGAAGAGACATATGGATTTGTACTAAAAAATGGCACAGTCACAGGACTGTTTAAGTACCTACAGGATGGTTCAGCGGACATACTTGCTGGTGGTTTCGTACTCATAAAGAATCGAATTGAAGCGTTCGATTATATTTGGGGTATTAATTTTATTTCCCTTAAAATATTTACTCCAACAAACGCTGACGTTATATGGGATGATGTATATAAGGAGTTTAACTTTGATACGTGGGCATTAATATTAGTTATTTACTGCTTGATCTATGTAATTTTTGTAGTCAAACGTAATACGATGACCAAAATTTATAGAAATGGAACATATTTAGCCCTAGTATTATGGGGTTACCTTTGCGGTAATTCAAGCAATAAGTTACCAAAAGAGAAGCGAATAAGAATAATCCTTGTGTGGTGGATTTGGTTTACATTCTTTATTGTAAATTTCTATACTACTACAATGTATAGTTTGATTGCAAGACGGGTCCATGTAAGAAGCCAAACGAACCCCGACAAACTCGAGGAGTTGCCGTATAATCCGTGCATCCCTACTAAAACTCGAACATTTCTTATATTTGCATATAATAAAACATTGCCAGAGAATAAAAAGAGTCAAATCTGTAAAGATTCTGAAATTACATTAAATATTATTGCTTCTAAAAAGGATTTCTATACAATCGATACAGAATATGCGTATTCATTGAATGAGTACAAATATATCGACGAAGAAGGTTTTCCAACATTAGATTCAATTGATTTTTATAACCAGCACACTTTAAGTTTCTATGTGAATCGAGGTTTTCCGTACACAAATAAAATTGATAAATATGCGAAACGAATATGGGAAACCGGGTTAATGAAGAGACATACCGGAAAGATTTTACAACATGGTCAAATCGTAAGACATCGACATAAGAAAAGCTTCAAAACAATTAATATACCCGATTTAATTATTCATTATTATATTCTTTTAATTGGTTTTGCTGTATCGTTCGTTGTGTTCCTCGTTGAAATAATATTACATCGGAAAAAGATGCGAAATTAAACTGTAACTTCTTATTTAAAATTGATTAGAATTACTTATATTAATATTATATGATTGCATAGTTATATTAAAACTTTGTGACAATCGTATATGTACCTACTGTAAGAACTGCATTTTCTTCCTAAGCCTATTTAGAAATACGTAATTATTATTCTTTTTTCATATATATTAATTAAGATAAATAAACAATAATATTACTGTAGTTTTTGCATATATTGCTAGTACCTGCTACTACGTTTTCATTAAAACAGTTCTGTTTTTTAATGAAAAGGAAATGATTTAACTGGTTGATTTTTATTTGTTTTATCTCTAATTTTTCATTGCTATTAACCGTTTCACCAAAATTGACGTAGCCTTTATTGAATTTTAAAATTACTGCTTATGCTTTACAAAAAACTATTGTGACATCCTAAATACTTATCAAAAAAACCTTATAACTGTTGATGAAAGTTTCGTCAAAATAAACTCAACCATTTCAATTTTATTTGTATATATAAATTAGACAGTAAAAGTACAATTTAAAATTAAATTTATATACTCACTCCACCATTTTCATTAGCGGGTATACACAATTCTAAGTATCCATGTTCAATATACTTCTGACTGTAATCAAATAGTGGATATTTCATCATGGTTTTACGTACGGCTGAAAATGCACCATCCGCTCCGATTATTAGATCAGCATCTACCTCAACTGTCTGCTCTGTGTCGGTTCTATAAATATAATATGACAGGTATTTATATATTTAGCATACAAATATGAATAATTAGACGCAAGGTCAAACTACATACAATATTTATGATGTAAATTTTTACTTTTATACTAATATTATAAAGAAGTAAAGTTTGTTTATGTCGTTGTTGGGGGTAATCTCAAGAATTACTGGTCCCATTTGAAAAATTCTTCCAGTGTTATGTAGTTCATTTATCGAGGAAGGTTATAGGCTATATATTATCACGCTAACGCGAATATGAGCAGAGCACCAATGAAGAATATTTCAAAATCAAATTTTTTTCTCTTGAGAGCTTTCGCTGCGTGTTAGCATTAGCCCAAAGTAACTACTCCACGCGAACGAAGTCGCGGGAAGAGGCTAGTATTTAATAAATCATGAGAAACATAGCAATGTATGACATTTATAAATTAAATAACAATATATGGAAATTGTATATAATATTAAAAATCAAAAATAATTGATCGTTTTAAATGACACTGCATAAAACTTTGTACAACCAAAAGCAGTTTATTAAAGCGAAACGAACATACGAGATAGATAGGACAGAGTTATTAGACGATTTCGCATAATTTTGTTTACAAATACATAATACATTATGTTTAGGTTAGACCAAAGGCTAATTAATACGAATGATTTTAATGAGTGCATATTATATACTATACTAGTGCATAACAATATACTAATTTGAGGTCATAGGTATTTCAACAATTTAGATCCATTTTGTAAATATCTACAATTTATCAAAGCAAAGAAGCTTAGTAATTACTTTTATATAGACATTTTTTTGTTGTATATTAATTCTAAGCCTGTGAAGTCTTCTAAAATATTGTGATAACTTTTTATAAATAGATTAACTACATAAATTATTATACAGTTATATTTTGTACTAGTTAATACTCGCGAATTCGTCTGTATCGTGTATTACCTTAACAACATATTTTATATGCAAAAAAAAACATAAGAACCACACCGCTTACCCCATTTCACTACAGCAAGAAAACGCATTCTCTAAATACGCGTAATGTTTATAAAAAATTTGGTTTCTTAAAACTTTATATTAAATATACCTATTTTGATAGTTTTTTTTTTTCTAGATAAAGACAAAGTGACTAAGAATTAAATTAAAAAAATATACAGTCAAATCCGTTTATAGCGACATCATTTAGAACAACAACATACTGGTTATATTGACCCAGAACAAAGGTCTTGGTTGAATGCTGTGTCTCGAAAACAAATTCAAAATTGAAAATACTTTATACATCAAACCTAACACTATAATCTAAAAAGCTATTTCTGGTTTTACTAAATCTGAAACATGGGACGAATAGTTTAATTTCCAGTATTTAGATGATGCCGGTCTATTACTAAATGCAGTTTTTCTAAAAATTTTACGGACGTATATTAAATTATCATGATACCGTATTCCTGGAACTTCGATTTTAATGATTCGCGAGGTCCAATATTATATATTGTTCGAGCTGCTTTTGTAACAAAAATAAGGTATCTACATCAGCAGACGTTTCCCACAGCAGAAACATCAAGGTTGTTACAACTATCGGTTTTTAGGACTCAATATGATTAGTTCCTTCGATGTCGTTATAACACATTTTGACTCTATATACATTAGATAAATCGATCATAACCTTAATCACTTTTTTTGAAAAACGACTATAAACAAAATAGAAATAAATGTAGATAATAAAACATTGATTGTAATTCTTAATTAGATATTCTTTCGTAATGAGTTCACATAAACTACGATAGATTATTCCTTTCTCACTTAGCTCTTCAGAGATATGTTCGCTTAGGCTACCTTTAAAATAATAAGACGCTAGTAGTTTTCATTTCATTTTTAACAAATTTATAACTAAAGCATTTAAGTTATAATTGTATATCATTATTTTTTTTTATAATTTGAATGTGGTACATAAAAAAATCTATATCCATAAAATAACATCTAAGTGCGTCATCGACGCAGAATGTACCAGATAATAATTATCAAAAATCGTTTACTAATTATACAGTTCTATTTGAACCGGTTATTCAAAGCATTTTTTTTTATTTCATTAACTTGTTTATCGATCAACTTAATCTTATCCAGACGTGATTTACAATGTACTAAGATCATATCTAATTTTTTTTTATGTATTAAAAGATCATACGTGTTTTATTTCAGAACATTAGCTTTGTAATTCTTATTAATTTATACTATACTAGAGGTCGGCAGCAACTTCGTCTGTGTGGAATAGATACTTTAGTCTAAACCAGCAAAAGAACTCAAGAGGAAAAAAAAACAACTTTAAAACATTCTTCAGTGGGGTTCTGCTCATGTTGGTTTTAGTGTGATGATATTATATATATCCTAAAGCCTTCCTTCATATATGACTTATATAACTCTGAAGAATTTTTAAAATTGGACCAGTAATTCCTGAGATCAGTGCGTTCAACCAAACCCTCTAGCTTTATAATATTAGTATAGACAGATGATAATATACATAATCTTCGTGTAACACTAACGATTTATGTAGCACACTCGGAAATAGCTCATAGAGGACAAAAATTGTTCGTAACTTGGCACTTAACGTTATATTTTAGACAAATCTTCATAAATTACGGCTTATTATTTTGATTTACTCTTACTTCCTTCCTTCCTTACCTTCTAATACCTTTAAACGAGTAATTCTTGCATATTTTTATATTGTTATATATTCAGGATCTGGGAAACGAGGTCAACTATTTCCGTGAAACTTAGTATGTAGGTGGTTTCGGGGACGATAAGTTGATCTGGCTAGATTTCATTTACCCGATTAGGCCTCCCACGGCAGCGGCTCAAGCCTAGGTTCGATCCCTCGGTAGGGAGCCCTTGAGTGTGTTGCTTGCGCGATACGGTGACACACAAATATACATCACCGCTACAACACTACACGATCACCTCCACACTCGTGCACGTCTACACGCTTACACATGAAAGTGGAAGGGTTTATTTTTTCCCTTATCGAACTGAAAAACTCAATTTTCCAATAATAAATATATGGAGGAGTTGATGAGGCGTGTATGCTTGGTACACATATACGTTTCAATAACTCATACATATATGAATAGTTAGCTAGATTAGCTAAGATAGGTTGCGATCTTGCATGCAACAGGCAACAGCCAAGCCGAGGTGTGCCTTGCACCCTTGAGCTGGTTGCCAAAATAAAATCGGCTGAGTGCCTTAAGCGCTCGCCTTAGTAGTCCGGTGAAGCTGTTAAGACCTTGCTGGGTCAATAGCGTAGTCATTGCAAAAAAAAATATAAAGGTAAATTTCGCCGCCGCTGTCAAAACAAAAATAGCTCAGATGGAAAGCAGCTGCTTCGAAAATCCGTGTAACCCCAGTTCGAATCCGAATTTTTTTTAATATATTTTTTTTATGAAAAATGCTAATTTTGTGAGGCAAACCTAATAGTTTATTTTGATTTAAAAATGTATTTTAAAGAACCGAGCTAGACTTGGTAGTCCTGGTACTATTATTAATGCCAATACGAGCTTTTTACGCTTTGACGCTTTAATACTTTCCATACCGAGCCATTATTTTGTCTGACATGTCCTTAGCGTCATTTGACATTTAGACAAAATATAGATATCAAACTTTTTTTCGAAGTATTTACGCTATTGGCTTGACGGTCCTTCACAGCTTCACCGAACTACATGTATCATATATTGTCACACAATATTACGTTACAACACACATAATATGACATAAGTAATTCTTCCGTTTTCATTAATTATCAAATCGTGTACCACCGATGGACAATAACAACGCAAGATCATCATGAAATTGTGCATATACTTTACTAGGGGTACACGAAAATCGTAGATATTCATTCGAAATAATGGACTGTGAGGGTTAAATCAAATCTAAATTAACGCATGTCAAGTCGCGAGCAAAAGCTAGTAAACTATATTACTATAACATTTCATCAAAATTCGTTAACAGTTTCTGATTGAAAAATAGCAGTTTTCCTTAATAGTCACAAAGTGTCTCGTATAAGGAATTACATTTTTTTATTATTTATTACATAAATTTGTAGACACCAATTCTGTTTATCAACTTACAACCGAATGCTTGGAATATATGCTGGGTGACTGGTTACTCGTTAGCAATATTTTTACAGAATAGTCAGTACTTGATACTTGTACTAAACCATTTTAAAAAATAATATTTGATCTAATTGTCCTGAAAATATAAAAATCAATCAATAGTCTATCCGTCTATGTTAGAGCACAGTGTCAATAACCGTCGGGTGTAGTAAAAGTAAAGTGAATGTGAAGCCAATCGACTAACAAAGGATAATTTTTCAAAGTTTGAACAAAGAAAAGGGTTTATTGTCCGTTTTATTATCGAAGGTTATAAATTTTGGGACGCCACTAATAGGTTTTGTCACCGGTCATTCAACCTAGGTTTGTTTAAATTTTTACCCATACTTTTGAGAGTCTTTAAACAAATTTTAACTTAGGTTGTATTTGTTGTTTCTTAGTATTTGTTTTGAAACTTTTATTTTATGTATGTTAAATGTGACTATGAACTATTATGCGATTGAAGGTTGTCACTCTTTAAACAATCACCTTGTATAAAAGAGCCAATAAACACGTACGTGATTTCTCGCACTGGTCAAGTTTCATTACTATTATTTAAATAAGCCTCGGGAGAGGCTTCTCAAACATTTCAAACGAAATATTTGGGAAATTTTCCATGTACCGCATAATAAGAATAATATATTGGTTACATAATCGTCCAATTTGTATTATGAACCCCTAACGTATGCTGGTCCTGGAGTTTACAATGTAACTAATCTATTACCTCTTCATGCGAAGTAGGATTTTCGTTTAGTTAGCCTTACTTATAATTTTTTTTAATATGTATTACTTTATTTAACTCACTTCATAAATGTTAACGAACCCTTCTTTATATTAGCATCAACTAATTTGTGGTTAAAATGTCTCTCGACGTTGTCATACTTTTCAGATTCTGAAATATAGAAAAAAAAAAAGAAATAAACATCTTATACATAACATACAGTTTTAGATAAAAGTCTTTAGATTATATATGATATCAGCATCCGACTGCGACTTGCTCTGTGTAATATTAAAATATATAACTTGATATCATATACTTATATAGCATGACAATCTTCTCAATCAGAAAACATAATGGCAAGCGTTCGAACTATACCAAACTTTACCAATTTCATATATATATACGCATATATACCAGCATACATGTACGTGTATAGAGATAAGCCCAAATATATTGACTTTTAAAATTTTCACACATCTATCTATCTAATACCTTTAAATGAGCAATTCTTGTATATTTTTATATTGTTGTATATTTGGAATCTCGGAAACGACATCAGCTATGTGAAACTTAGTATGTAGGTGATTAGTATGTAGGGGACGATAAATCGATTTAGCTAGATTTCATTCATAGATTTTTTTAACTGAGTTATCAGGCAATTAAAAAAATATAGCTATAATATAAAGGTAAATTTCGCCGCCTCTGTCAAAACAAAAATAACTAAGATGGAAATTGGCTATTTCGAAAATCCGTCTAACCACAGTTCGAATCCGAGATCTTTCTTTTTATGCTTATTTTGTGAAGCAACCTTAACAGTTTTTTTCGATAAAAAAATATATTTTATTATTATATTTGTAAGAGAGATGCATTTTTTTAGTATTATTTTTTCTGATAAAAAATGCTAATTTTGAAAGGCAAACCTAACAGTTTATTTTAATTTAAAGATGTTTTTTAAAGAACCGAGCTAGGCTCGGTCGTCCAGGTACTATGGTATTTATACTGGAGACCTTGACACATAAAGTAATGTTATAGTTATGTAATATCATATTTTTTATTTGACAGCAGAATTAATATGGCCGCCGTGTGACGCACACGAGCGAGTACAGCCACCAGTAAATACCAATCGTTTAACAACTTTGTTATGCGTAATGAAGAAAATTTACATAGGTATTTAAAATTGTCAAGTCTAAATGTAGATTTACCCAGATTTTCCAACTAATTAAATATTCATTTTTATTCTTTACATAATTTAATCCTATCATAGTATGCATATGATTTTCATTATTGTGATATTTCTGAATAACTATTTGTAATATATGATAGTATTAAGAGAAATCAATGCAATAAAGAAGACAACAATGAGAACAATGGATAAGTAGTTAAAAGTCATATTTACCTTGTAACAGTTGACTATTGAGATAATTGCGGCCGACGGAGTAAATGCACTGTTGATTAGAAAAAAATATCCTATTATTATTTATTAATCATTTCATTAAGAATAACTCGCATTATTCTAACAATTATTCTTAGTTGCCTTTACACGAAACGGTCTTCACCGCGTGAAAACGCTTTCGTGCGTGAAAAAGGTACGCATTTGAGGAAAAAAATAACAATCACTTGTACATGTCGTCAGGAGTACAGAAAAGTACACAGAATATTTTTAATCCAGAAAAAAATGTACTATTCCCAAGGCCTACATAAATCTATATTAACCCGAGCGAAACCACGAACAAAAACTGGTAATATATAAACAAAAAAAAAATGCATATCTGTGGATAATTATTTCATAATCTTTAACAACATTCAATTCATATAAGCTGAAGTTCAAGTTCACCTATACTAGCATTCAGACGACATTTCGTCGGCGTTAAATTGCAACATAATATCAATAAAATATCGGTCAGTGCCACCTTGTGACATGTTGTAATTAAATGAATAGCATAAAAACCTTTTCCGTGAATAAAAAAAAACAGTGTAATAACAGTGTTGTGGTGGCCTAGTGGTTTGGCCGGAGGAATATTATTCCGAAGTCTGCAGGTTCAAACCCCGGCATGAACCTACGAATTTTTCGAAATTCGCGTACATTTACTAATTAGTAATATTATCGACTGACGGTAAAGGAAGACATCGTGAGGAAACCTGAACCTCAGAAATGTTCTTCTAGTACTATTGTAAGTGGGAAAGCGTAGAACTGTGGATTTTTCAGAGTTTGAAATCGTAGGCTGACGTGGTGTTTATGTCCATACCTTCCTTCGGGAAGAAGACTATGGCTTTACAGTGGATCTCCTATAGGCCAATAATGACGATGAGGGTTATACATGCAATGGTATATCTAAATAATAAGTTACCTGCTTCGTTCTAGCATCGTAAGGTATAACGTATGTTGATCCGTCTATCCTATGGATCCGTCGGCCAAGCATGGGTATGCCATGATTTTCAATCATATGTTTCTCTAATCCGACATCTCTAAGTGCTGTTCTTCCGCGTACTGATAACGCGAGGTTGATGGATCTACCTCTCACATATGGAGTTTTACGTATATCTTTGAAAAAATAATTATTAATTAATTTTTATACTTTTTGATAAGTGGTAGATCCACACTGAAGCTATTACTGGTTTCAGCATGAATATGTCGGCTTGTCCTGGGTAGTACCATCCTCTCACAAAAAACAGACGTGAAGTAATAGTGCATGTATTGCTACGTTTCGTTCGGTCAGTAAGAGCGCTGGAGGACCTCACTCTAACCCCCATTCCCCAAACGCAGGTTGACAACGCACTTGCGACTCCTCTGGACTACTCTATGGACGGCGTGATCACTTAACATCAGGTGACCCGCCTGTTTGTTTGCCTCTTCTGATGTAAAAAAAAAGCTTTATAAGTTTTATTATTTGATAATGATGTCATGGTGTTATATGTGGCTAAGATAGTAAATAAGCTAAACCTAGAGGAGGCTGGCTTACAAGTGTAGTTGCCGGAAACACCTTGATGACAGATTTTCAAATTGAGTTTAGTAACTAGAGAGGCGGACTTAAAAGGGTCCAGTAGCTATGGTTTCATTACGCTGTTTTCCTCTACGGAACGGTTTGACTTAGTTGAAGTCTGACGCTGGTAGAGCCACACTGAAGGTTTCAACTCGAATGGGTCGGCTCGCCCGGGGTAGTACCACCCTCTCACAGAAAACAGACGTGAAGTAACAATGCCTACATTGTTGCATTTCGTTAGGTCAGTGAGAGAACTGGAAGCCCACCTCCCCCCTCTCCCTTCCTTCCCTCTCCCCTCCTCCTTCCCCACCAACACAGGCTGGCAAAGTTGCTAGGATTCGAACCTACGTTCATCTACGCGGTGTCCGAACACGCTATCAAGTAAGTCATAATCGTTTCCAATATGTTTTTTGTTTGCACTATGTTTGTGTATAAGATTACTTTGCGGAATACTTCCACCAAAGAAAGTGGTATTATAATATACAAACCGACAGGGTTAAAAGATGTTTAGCATTCGAAATAACCAAGATTGTATACATATTTGTATATTAATAGAATTCAAGTGTGTACTTTACCAGGCCTAATCGCAGTAAGGTCTAAAACTATTTTGACGATACTTACACAGGCATGTAGATAATTTTTCAGAAGATGATCTCGGCTGTATATTATAAGACTTTTTCATAAGGATTGAGCTCTAATTATAAAATTTAACAAAAGTCAAAATCGGTACAAGCTAGCAAGTAATGACAAAATGAAAAAAAAACAATTAACTCAGATGGAATACTCATGATGGATGGATGGTTACACATAATCACCATAAAACAAGAAAAAAACATTTCTGTGAATACAAAGTACAACATATATACTGCTGTATTAGAATAAACTGTAATTAATCAAATAAATGGAATCCACATATTATATTTAGAATAATTAAAAAACTCAAATTTACTTTTAATACCCTTACAATCTTAAGATCCAGTAACCACTTTGTTCTTATTCAATATTATCTACACGGGAAATTAAACCATCAAGTAAATAATGTGACTTACCTTCACGAAATTCAAACAGACGTACTTTATGCCCTCTTTTAGCTAAGTACAAGGCTTCGAGAGATCCCACCTGCCGAAAGACATTCTATATTTTTATCGAGAGATACATGAATTTAATTTTATAAGAGAATTTGAGTAATCTTGATACATTTCTCATTTGTATATTTAAAATAGTTTACTATTAAAACGGTCGAGAAACTATAATTGATGAGATTACGCCAAGGACACGTTTTCATCCAAATAGATCTTTTTTTTTGTGCGTAAGGTGCCATCTCCGATCTGTCAGACTTACGGACTCATCGACGTTACCCACTGTATTCTGGTAAAATGTGTTCGGAACAAAGATATAAAATCTGGGTTAAATGCTTCTGGATCCTTCCTCACGTATAGAAATCAAACGATAGTCTGTTGTTATGCGCTCATTACTCAAAAACGCAAAAACTGGACAGACTTCGATCATTTATTGAAATAATACTTCTTTGGCTTCTTTAAGGGTAAATGATGAGAGTGAATTATTACGATGTATGCACACATCGTCACCTAACACCATGAAGTTGGTTCATAATTGTCTGTCAGGTTTTCGTGAAAATTGATAGCTATATTCAAGGTAGTTGTTCAAATATAAATAAATCTCGTACAACGCGTGTTTTGTTGGAGTTCAAAAATGTATACGTATGTATTTATATCTGAATTTTAATTATTCATGATGGTGAATAATAAATTATTGGGAGCCTTCGTGATAAAAATATTTTTTTACATTATAAACTTTTTTAAGTGGGTATATAGAGATATGAAGTTAAGTGTCGGCGTGTATTCATTTTATGTATTTACGTTATAAATTATTATTATTACATTATTATTCAATAAATAATTTATACTACTTCTTTTAAAGTAAACATTCTACTTTAACAAACAATTGATAGCATTTTAATAAAAAAAAATGCTTTAATATTAACTTTCTATGTATCTCAACCCCAGTTATACAACTAAGTATAACTTCTTACGTGTTTACGTAAGTACACATATGTTTTTTTTATTTGTAAGACACTTGGGTCTAGTCAAAAGAAATATTACGATATCCTCATCTATACTAATATTATAGAGCTGAAGAATTTGTTTACTTGGACGCACTAATCTCAGGAATTACTAGTTTAACTTGAAAAATCATTTCAGCGTTGGATAGCTCATTTATCGAAGAAGGATATATATCATCACGCTAAAGCCAATAGGAGAGAAGCACCAATGACGAATATTTCAGAATCGAGGTTGACGTACGTTTTATTTAAAAATATTTTCACCTTCTATGTAAACGAATTCCTAATTAAAGTTAGCGTAAGCGTTGAAGTTTTAAGAAATTCAGTTTTTATAAATGGTACACATTCCATTATTATGATGCAAGTATTGTGGTGCACATGCGTAGGAGACGGGAAATAAAGCGATAACATTGTTGACAAAGAAATATCTTTTTCATTTTTTTATTTTTTTTCGTACATGGAGATTATAAACAAATAATTTGAAAACGTGTGTATCAGCTGGTTACTTTATATATTTCCTTCACTCACCCAATTTTCTAATCTATTGGTGAACTATATAAAATTAAGTATATTATTGTTAATTTTTGAACACCAGTTAAAGTTATGTTAACATTTATTACCTGTTTAGAGGTTCAGGTACAGTCTATAGTGTTTCCCAACGTGAGGCCCACGCCGCGCAGGGTGGGAATTTGATAGGTTAGGGAGGGATGCTAGCTAAAAATGGACTCGACACGACTTTAACCCTTTCGGTTAAATAATTAACAAAAAAGGCAAATACTTAAAAAAATACTTTAAATAATTATTAGATATAATTTCATTTGACATTACCAATATATCAACTAGGTAAATAAAGTCGTCAAGTAAGTTTTTCATTATATGTTTTGAAATTTAACCTACGATGTTTTGGTAACAATTTCATAGTGATTTCTTCCTAAAACTTATCATTTATATTTCTTAAGGGATCAAAACAATTTTTAAAGGTTAAAAATTATGTACGGGGGCATATAATTTTTAGAAATATTAAGGTGGGGCAATGACTTAAAAAGTTTAGGAAACACTGGTCTATATACTCGTGCAAGCAACTAAGGCTTCAAATAAAAAAAAAACTATAAGGATTGGAATTACAAGATTGTTTTGTTTATTTATACATTTACTAATTTCTGTCAACGGAGTGAATGTTTCTAAGAATGGTGATTTCATTTGCAATACTTTTGATCCTTTCTTTATTTCTCAAATAAAAGAAATTCATATCATTTTTGTAAATAATGATAACTGATTGATCTTATAAAGTGGAGATCGAAAAAAGGAAACCCAAATTGTCTATCTTCTATACTATAATAAAACTGTAACAAGTCTAAATCTGTACATTAAATATTTTTTGAAAATTTGAATCAGGGTAGACTATGTTATCGATATAGAAGCCAAAAATAATCTTTTTACAATTTTTGTCTGTCTGTCTGTCTGTCCCTATGAACACGCATCACTCTGAAAGTACTGAACCAATCTTGACGAAACTTGACATAGTGATAACTAATATTACGAGATTACATCCAGGATACTTTTTTTCCCATAAAACGCAAGAGGTGCTCCAGGATAACGAAAAATAAAAATTTGTAATTAACGTAACTAGACTTTTTTGCGACACCTTAGTACAAGAGCCGGCAACGTTGGAAGAACAAGAATTTTAGAATACCTGGTTCTTTAATATATCAATATATATTTTTTAGTATCATAGGAGGCAAACGAACAGGTGGGTCACGTGATGTTAAGTGACCACCACCGTCTATAGACATTAGGAACACCAGGGGTGTCGCAAGTGCGTTGCCAACCTGTTTATGGGAGAGTGGAGGGTAAGGGAAGGGAAAGGAGGAAAGGGGAAGAGAGGTTGATCTCCGGCGTTCTCACTGACCTAAGAAAACACTACAATGCAAGCAATGTTATTTCACGTCAGTTTTCTGTGAGAGGGTGGTATTATCCCGAACGAGATAACTCATTCATGCTGAAACCAGTTACAGCTACAGCGTGGCACTACTACTTACATAAATTATCAATATATCAATGTACACAGGATTTAGGACACGTGGTAGCTGGTTAACGTTTTATTTTTAATGCGCCTTTTGATTCAATTAATTTTGGTTTATGAATAAGTTTAGGAACATTTTTTTCCAGTAACTTTTAAATGCAATTAAAGACTATAATTTATCACAGTCAGACACATTTTTTTATAAACATTCATACGTCCGCTGATATATTTTATAAATATATTTCAAACCAATTATTTTTTTCCATATCAAAGAACAATTATAATTTCATTATATTTTATTAATAATAATTTCATTTTATTAAACATTATTGATATTAAGATTTCACTATATACAATGAAACAACTTTTTTTTCTCGAAATGACTACGCCATTGCCCCAGCAAGGTCTTCGCCGGACTACTAAGGCGACCACTTAGGGCACTCAGTCGATTTTATTTGACAACTAGCTCAAGGGTGCACGGCACACCTCGGCTTGGGCTGTTGCCTGATATGTGCAATTCGCGAACTATCCAGCTGACCTAAGCTAACTATTCATACATATATGAGTTGTTGTACCACGCATACATACCTCAACAACTCCTATATATATTTCGTATCTGATAATTTTCTAAACCATTTCAGTTAGATAAGGGAAAGAAACAAAACCCTTCCACTTTCATGTGTAAGCGTGGATGCGTGCACGTAGTGGGTGTTGCAGTGATGTAAGATCTTGTGTCACTGTATAGCGGGAGCAGCGCACTCAAGGGCTCCACGCCAAGGGAACGGAGCTAGGCTTGAGCCGCTGCCGAGGGGGACCTAATCTGGTGTGCGGGAGTGAATTTTACCCCCAGACCATGGCGGCGTGATCTGTGGTTACGTGGGCGTGGAATGAAACAACGATAAACGTAAATGTATGACTTAGGACTGACGCCATCTTAAATATATACGTCAATAACATACGCTGCTCCAATTATCGCTATCTTTATCGTACAGCCAGTACTGCACTAAATTATAGCTATAGCTAAGTTATTCTATACACTATTTTTACAGCAATAAATCGCTCTAAATATTGAGTAAATAACTGAATTAGTCTGAAAGATGAAATTTGTACTGAAAATGTCTCTCAATAATAATTCCATTTTAATAACGTTTCAAAGTTAGTGAAAAAAACATCCTAAAATTTCTTAAAAAATCAATATTTTTGTCTGTAAAGGTTCGATATGCATAAATAAACGCAACGTTTACCGGCAGCCAGGTAGCTTGGACGTAGTTCGAATGAATATAATATATGGGACGCGTGCGCGGTGCTCTTTCGATGTTAATTTTTTGTTCGTGTTTTCGTTCGATTATTCGATCAAGTGTTCGCGGCGTGTTTACGCGTTTGTGTATTCACATCGAGAGTTCGGTATTTCGTACGTTTTGTCGCGTTTTTGCGGTCTTGTTTTCCTTCTTGGGACTTGATTGCAGGTGTTGTTTTCAGAACGTAGCAAAACTACACTTTTCAGTGCAATTCTAATCCGTGGTTCGAGCTCCGTGTCGTCGCGCAGTCGAAGAAAGAAGTATTAGGGCCTCCCCCTGGGCATTGTAGGCCCCCTGTGAGGCATTGCACTTCACCCACAGTTTCCTTTTGGCCCGGACTTCGGAGTCCGTTAAATTCAAAAAGGCGCGCCCCCCTGCCCCTCTGGCAGGGAGGTTTTACATGTCTTCCCACGCCCCGCACCCCTCCTCAGGCCCCGCTGTGGCCAATCTGACTTCCGAACAGCGCGAGTTCGTGCGCTTTCGGAAGTTCATTTCGAAGTTATGTCTAGACATCATTACGGAGTACGACCGCTTCTGCAGGGAAGCGGACGACTACTTCCAGGGCGGTCCAGTGCCATCGCTCGTTTCCGCCGCGGAAGAGGACCTCGATAGGAACTCTTTCACGGCGCTCCTGAAGGACCCTCAGTCCTCCGGGAGTACCTCCCCTGCCCCGACCTCTTCTCGTTCTTCGGACGAGGAATGCTCCGATATGGAGCAAGACCTCCCCGCCGGGAACGACGGCTTCACCGTCGTCTCCCGGAAGTCCAAGCCGCGCAAGAAGCGCCCAAACTCTGCCTCAGACACCGAAGGCCCTAAGCCTTCGAAAATATACAACGTCAATGGCACGAAAGTGCCAAAGACGTCGCCCACGCCCTCCGTGCCGGCTCCCTCGAAAGCTGCGAGTTCCGCAGCTTCGAGTAAGAAGCCCCGCCCCCCTCCACCCGTCACGATCCAGGACAAGGCGTCCTGGCTCGACATGTTTGACCTCCTGAAGGAGGCAAAGATCGCATTGGCCTCTGCCGTGAGTACCCGAACGGCTATTCAGGTTAAGGTTAACACCTCAATCCTCCATCGCAAACTTACGTGCCTTCTGCGCGATAAGAAAATTGCGTATTTCACATATGCGCTCGAAGAAGAGCGCATTCTTCGCGTAGTAATACGCAGAGTCACCGCCCAGATTCTCGCAGATAATGTCTACGAAGATCTCCGGGAACAAAGGTTTCCAGTGAAGGAAGTCCACCGTATGCGATCTGCGCGAAATCGACACCACAGATCGCAACGCGACTCGATCCCAGACTCCAGGCGGCGATGCCTTCACAGGCTGACCCCGCAGTCTCTCTCTCCGGCATGGACTGGTCCGCCCAGCTTCTAGTTTTTTACGAGATCTCCGAGATCTCAGCATACGATGAGGTCGCGAACGAGCCCAAACAGGGCCACATTCGCGCGATCGCGAAATTTCCCGCCATCGCGGCTACGATTCAACGGCTCGCGCGCGCCGTCATCTCGAAAAAATAATAATTCTTCAATATAAGATAGAGTAAACTCGTATGTTTGCGTCTATCTTCCCCTAAACCGTTAAAAAATTTCGTAAGTTCTATTTTTAGATCCCGGCACCGGTGCCGCCCTCTTACATTGTAAATTCGATCTGTTTCTTTAATTTTCTATGGCCGGCCACATCGCGAATCCCTGTCCCGTGCGTCACGGGCAGAGGTATCGTTTTTGTACCCGCACACTATTTGTTCGCGTTTTCTTAGTAATGTCTTTGTTCGAGGCCACCCGGGTGGACGCAGAGATTTTGCTATCGCGATACAGTACACACCACATCGATTTTACACATACATAGTTAATCAGACATGCACCTTACACACCTGGTGGAAGGTTTACTTTTTTCTCTTATCGAACTGAATCGAGTAGGTTTAGTTTATCTCTTTTTGAATTACACGTTGTGTTTTTGTATCATGCAATTTTTAATTTGTTTGATCCAAAAATGGATACATATATTAGCTTAGCATAGTTTAGCTAGGATAGATCGGGTTTTTCTAGGTAACGGTCAAGCCGAGGTGTGCCGAGCACCCTTGAGCTAGTTACCATTACAAAATCGGCTAAGTGCCTTAAGCGCTCGCCTTAGTAGTCCGTTGAAGCTGTAAAGGCCAAAGAATTAAGGCCAATAGCGTAGTCAGTTCATTAAAAAAAATATATATATAATATATATAAAGCTGGCTTGATTGATTCTTTCCGGTATGACCTCTGCCTATGTAGGCAATTTTGCCAATATCAAGTGTGACAAATACACATTATGAATTTAATGCCAAATATTCAGTGTAACAACGTAAAATAATATACAATAGAAACATATCAACATAGAAAAATTATCAAAAGGTGATAGACACTATGTTGTGAGGGGTACAGAGATTATTTATAAGAATATATTGGAAATATATTGAAAATTCGTTTTCGCAACAGTTTCTAACTCTTAGACAATAGTTACAAGCAAGTGACAGTTGACGCTTCGATGCTATTTTTGACGATTCGACGCGGTGTTTATATATTTTTCTTCAATACAATGGAGTATAAAGAGGTTTTAATGCAAGTGAAGATAGTTATGATAAAGTAAGCTGTACAGACATTTATTTAGTTTTATGTAGGTTAGGGTACCAGTTTTATTAAATTTTTTTGTGTTTAAAAATACAATTGAAACCAGTGATAACCAATTCGGTGCAAACGAAGTTGCACAGATCCGCTAGTATTATATAAAACAGATACAGTAATATATGTGTCCAGTTTTGGAGGCGCGTCTCCGCTTACCAACAGTAGCTGGTTTAAAAAATCTATTAATTTCCATAAGATATGTATCATTGATCACTCCAAAAAAAGCATTTATAAATAGGCAGTATTTACATTTCATTAACAAATATCTCGTAATAAATCAATAATAATGAATTCAAAATCGCCTAACAGAATTATAGAAGATACGTCCAATTATTACAGAAGGTGAGCAGAGAGAGTGGTACAGATGATGTACAAAATGCCAATTAAATTTAGTTTTATTAACCGTCGAAAAAAACGGAGGAGGTTCTCAATTCGTCGCGTATATATATATATATATTTATTTATTTTTATGTATAATCACGCATAACTTTTTACAATATAGTCCGATTTTAAAAATTCTTTTTTTATTTGAAAGGGTTGGGTTATACTCCGAAGTTGTTCTAAGAAATTGTTCCTAAGTAATTTTGAGTGGGCGCCAAACAATGAACGAACAAAGATCACTAGACTACTAAAATTCACACAAATAAGCAATTCAATTTAAAAATGCAATATGAAATCTCCAGCGGTAACATGTGTGTCCGTTCGGGTTGCTTCGTAAGCGCTAATTTAGTTATTAAGATGAATAAAGTAAAAGGTTTATTATTTTTTGCATATCTGTTTTTTCGGCGGATTAATTTTTTGTTAACAAGTTTTTATTGGCAAGCACTTAACAAGGGCATGTTTCTTATCTATATCGATATATATTCAATACATATAATAAAAATAAAGTGTCTGTATGTAACAGCGAAATAATTTTTTTCACTGATTGGGTATGAACGTATATACGCTACTGATAACAGAAATGCAATTTTTAAAATTTTTGTCGGTCTGTCTGTCTGTCTGTCTGTTTGTTCCGGGTAATCTCCTAAACAGCTTGACCGATTTTGACAGGACTTTCCCTGGCAGATAGCTGAAATTACTGCGGGTAACATAGGCTACTCTAAATTAGACTAAGTGTTAACCGCGGCTTCATCTGTAATACTATCTCCAAAACGGTTGGACCGATTTTCACGGAATTTTCACCAATAGATAACGGATACCATAACAAGTAATTTAATATATTTTAATTTAGACTAGCTGTTAACTGTGGCTTTGCCCGCAGTATTATCTCTAAAACGGTTAAACTGATCTTCAGGAAACTTTTATTGGCAGATAGCTGATCTTATAAGAAGTAATTCAAGTAATTTTAGTTTATACTAGCTGTTAACTGTGGCGTCGCCTGCAGTACTATCTTCAAAACGTTTTGACCAATCTTCATAAAACTTTCATTACCAGATAGCTGACCTTTCAAAAAGTAATTCAAACAAAAAAACACTGATAGTATTTACATATCTAATGTATACGATACATGTTACTTTAAGTGGCGTGCGAGTCGTACTTACAATTGTTTTAAAGAGTGTTTCTATAATTGTTCACGGTCTAACAATTTTATATTTATTTAATACCATTTTTAAAAACACGTGCGGAGCTGCGGGTAAAGCTAGTTATAAATAAATGTATAATTCATATACTTGTATATGTGTATGGAATTTGAATTATAGTGTCTTTTTGGTTATTTTATTTTATTTGCCACGTTTGCGTCCATATAGCTTAGTAACGATAGTAACGTATGAAAATATTTCATCAAGTTCAAATATTAAAAACTGCTTAAAGCCAGATATATAGTTTAATATCTTAATTTATATAAATGCAAGGTTTCAAAACTTCAGTTCATTCTGTATATTTAATTTGAAAATTCATTATCAACTTATTTGTTACCATTTAAAATTATAACCAATAGTAATTGTGAAGATAGAAGATGTCTTTTTAATAAGATCTTTTATCATAAACGTTAAGAGTTCCATAATACAATTTCTTGCGCAACAGACAAGCGATTTTTCTTTGTATAGACACAAAACATTAGTTATATTGACGATACGGGCATCTTTATCATAATATTTTTAAGTCATTGTTTCATTAGTTCCTTATACAGTAAAAGTGAGCGCTGAGGTAGTTATATGGTGGGTTAAAGTTCCAAATATGTTGCTAATGGTAAATGTCATTTGACACAATGTTAGTATTTACATATCTAATGTACACGCTACATGTTACTGTAGGTGACGTGTGTGTCGTACTTACAATTGTTTTGAAGAGCGTTTCTATAATTGTTCACGGTCTCACAATTTTATATTTGTTTTTTCTTGAAAGAAAGTTTCAAGTTTTCTGTCAGTGTATGTGTTTTCACAATTTTATATATTCTAATACAATTTTAAAACAATTTAGTTATAGGATGCTAGTATGATGAAAGTTGATAGTAGCAGCTAGTATGATGAGATGGACGCTAGTAAAGGACATAAGATACTCTTGTAATAAAATAATACTACCATTCATCTACTTTATATATATCCCGAATACTTAATTGTACAATATTTTTTATTTCACTTACTAAACTTTAAACGTGACTTCGTTCAGCATAGCATAATTGCATAAACATAGTTTTGCTTCATGGGAATTACGTAACCGAATTAATTATGAACTTTCTTTATTGTACTTACGCTTAAATTGACCCATTTATTTATTTTTAATACCCGATTAGGCCTCCCACGGCAGCGGCTCAAGCCTAGGTTCGATCCCTCGGTAGGGAGCCCTTGAGTGCGTTGCTTGCGCGATACGGTGACACACAAATATACATCACCGCTACAACACTACACGATCACCTCCACACACGTGCACGCTTACACGCTTACACATGAAAGTGGAAGGGTTTACTTTTTTTTTCCCTTATCGAACTGAAAAACTCTCAATTTTTCGATAATAAATATATGGAAGAGTTGTTGAGGCGTGTATGCTTGGTACACATATACGGCTCAACAACTCATACATATATGAATAGTTAGCTAGGCTAGCTAAGATAGGTCGCGATTTTGCATGCAACAGGTAACAGCCAAGCCGAGGTGTGCCGTGCACCCTTGAGCTGGTTGCCATAATAAAATCGGCTGAGTGCCTTAAGCGCTCGCCTTAGTAGTCCGGTGAAGCTGTTAAGACCTTGATGGGTCAATAGCGTAGTCATTTCGAGAAAAAAAAAATTTAATTACCTCTATCAAATTTCACCATTACTCCTTAACCCCTCAGGATAATCGTAATAATATGAATCTCAGCTAATCTTTTGAAAAGTCGCCTATATATCCGTTTACCGATTTCGGATAATAATTCAACCTTACAATAGACATTTTGATTCAATTTACATGAATACATTAAAATACTTCGCATACTAATCTCATAAATTATGTTTAAACTTTACTTTTATTCAAACTAATGTATTTATAATTTTTATTGAAAACAATTTTCGAAATTCTGTATAACATTTTAGAGACAGATTGTATAATATGGTAACTTAATGGACGTGAATCTAAATATCACTTGAGTCAACTATAATATTATAATGTATATTTATTCATTCGTGATAGAGTACGTTAATTATCAGAATAATTAATTATCAGTTACTTATTTTCATTGCAGTTAAGTTATAGGCAATGTAATAATAACTCACCAGTCCACCGCCGACCACAACAATGTTTAACTTCTTAGAAATTCCATTTTCTTGTTTCGCCATCATCAAATAAATTCTAAACTGAGTAATTTTTTTTTTTTTTGTAAATATAATTTCAATTATTTTTACACGAAGATGTTTATTTGTATACGGTTAATACGGAACTAAACGGTACGAGCGAATACTCGCTGTATTGAGGAGACAGGCTACGACGCCGTCAACCAGATAAGGTTTCTATCAAAACACTACATAGATCGAATATCCTCGCGCATTTGAATCGAAATGACTTCCCAATTGACCGTGACTTCTGATAAAACAAGTTTCCAAATTTAAATAAATCTTACAGATAAGATAGAAGAAAATAAATAAAAGTTCAATAAATATTGTAATTAGGCTTGGAATCTTTCAAATTTCCGATTCTTTAACCAGATTTAATTTAAAAATAGTCATAAAATATTTAACGACTTAGATCGATAGATACAGAAATCTAAAATATTTAACTAAACAAATATACACCAGTAGTTGTCAATTTAACAACATATGATCCACGGTCGAAAGTACATCTAAGAATTCTTCTTCAGTTATACGGACGATTGGATTGATTGGACGATTTTTTTACATATAAGTATTGTAACAGTGTAATTTATATGCATATTGTACCTGTTTTTGTGAGTGTAATTTTCATTGCCCGTGTAAATCATCTATACATTGTATTTGAGTGATATTTAATTTAAAGAGAAATGTAAAACACAGCCCGACAATTACGTATTACACAAAAGTAAAGCGATAGCAAATCTGGACAAATATCAGCTTTATAATAACAAATTCAGATTAAGTAATTAAACATACCTTAGTGAAACAACTTAGTATATACAATTAATAGGCTTTAGCGATTGACCACCTGATCTCATGTTGAATGACGATGTGGTCTAGGATAGTGCGCACGTTAAACATGACGAGGCTAGCTTTCAAATGCACCTGTGGTACTCACCAACAGCTGCTTAGTAGTCAGGCGTACATAGAATAGACTTTTTTGTAAGTGAACACCACCATCCATAGACACCAGGAACACCAGAGAAGTCGCAAGTGCGTTGCCAGCCTGTGGTTGTTATGCAGGGGGAAAAGGAGAATGAGAGGGAGAAGAGGGAGGGGAACGGGGAAGGAGGTTTAGGGGAGGGGCGGAGTGATCCTTCGACGTACTCACTGACCGAACGAAACGCAACAATACAAGCACTGTTACTTTACGTCGGTGTTTCTGGGAGAGGATGGTACTAACCGTCCTATTTATGCTGAAACTAATTATAGCTTCAGCGTGGCTCTACCACCTACATATATTGTAGTCCG
Source organism: Antheraea mylitta (assembly GCA_014332785.1). Lineage (NCBI taxonomy): Eukaryota > Metazoa > Arthropoda > Insecta > Lepidoptera > Saturniidae > Antheraea > Antheraea mylitta. The sequence goes on along the minus strand of JACEII010000022.1, from coordinate 1,151,381 downwards.
GTGAAGCTGTTAAGACCTTGCTAGGTCAATAAAGTAGTAAGAACGAGAAAAAAAAAATCAACACAATAACAAAATATTTCTACGAGTAACTGTGTAGAAAAGAAAGCACATTTTTTTTCGAACTGACTACGTTATTGACCCAGCACGGTCTTAACAGCTTCACCGTACTACTAAGGTGAGCGCTTGCAACACTCAGCCGATTTTGTTTGGGCAACTAGCTCAGGGGTGCACGGCACACCCAGGCTTGGGCTGCCACGTGCCTGACACGAGCAATTCGCGACTTATCTGAGCTGACCTAACCTAACTATTCATACATATATGAGTTGTTGAAACATATATGTGTACCAAGCATACATACCTCAACAACTCTTATATATATTCCGTATCGGATAATAGAAAGCACATTTAATTTGCATTATGGTACATAATCTGAATTCCAGTTTTATTCTCCAATCACCATTCCGGGAACAAAAAAAATACCCTCTTTACTTTATTACTCTAATACTTAGTTGTAAAAGGAACTAGTTTTAACGTTGATTACAGTAATAATATTGTAAAAGTTTTAAAACAACGTTGTACTACCTTTAATTCAGCACTGTTTTATTAGTTTTTTTTTTTTAACTTTATTTTTGGCAATCAATCTTTCCGATTATTACTGCCATTCTCACGTAGTCAATAATATTACTTCGTGTGATCATTCCAATATTAAGCATCGTGTGAAACCATATTCTAACAAGATGGTGGATCCCTTGCTAGAACCTTCCAGGGAGTTTTTGTGGCATCTCAGAATTTCATGCTCCATGTTATTATTTTCCATTCACTTCACTTATGCATAATAAACTAACTATATTACGTAAAACACCACCAAATTTACACAACATATAGTCAAATAACACAAGATTATGGATAAAATATAAAATCCACTACATGGCAGACTAAAATCCCGCCAAAAACTCCGTTTTATTAGTTAAAGATTAATTTTGATCCTTAAATAAATAAGTATACAAGTAATTATATAAAATTAGCATCCTCGCGCGATTTCATACTATCTAATATTATCAATACGAGTTTTAGTTCGTTTGTTACGACGGTTCATCTGAAAATTGGTATGCATGTTTTTATATGCACAGAAGAGGGCATAGGTTACCTTTAGTCTAAAAAAATATTGTTCCCAAAACAAATTAATTCTACATCAAAGCGAAAGAAACAGTGGTCATCAGTTGGTTAAAATATAAAACTTCATTAGAATAAAATGGATACCTTCTTCATAAAAAAGAGTTTCGGGTTGATCAATCAAACAGCGTTGGAATATCGATCTAACATACATCGTAACTGGTGCCTGAAAATATTTCGTAATGAAAATGGTTTTGCGACTGTTTGTTGTATCTGTATGTAATTTAGGACTTTTTAAAATGTAATTTTGTCATTACTTTTAAAGTCCTATAACCGCTTCATGAATTTTACGGCCTCTTGTCCAATTGTATAACTACTGCTTATCCCCTATAGAAAACGTAATGATATGTAATCTTGTTAGTACTCTGAAAAGTCATCTATTTTTATCCAAGTCTCATCAAAGTCAGGTGAGCTGTTTGCAGATTAAGGAGGTCAAAGAATAGACGTTTCAATTTTATTTATACATTGAGATTAGATGACCTTTTTTTATACCAAAAACATATTCCCTGTTTTTTTTTTTACATTGAGAAATCCCTTCGGATACCCGCCCTAGCTGAGGGTGGGTTGTGTCCGACTTGGACGGACTAAAACTTCATGATACCTTCTCACACCTAACGGCCGGGGATCAGGAGCTGTCAACTGGCACTGCGTTTACTCCCTCATAAGGGGCATAGTGCAATTTCCTATAACTCAATCTGTTGTCCAAATCAAGCAGACTACATTGTCCAGGAATCAAATTCTTCACTCGAAAGCAAATTCGCTTGGAACTTTAGAAAGGTCATAAGAGAAATGTTTGCTGAAGTACTACCTATAAGCAACGATTATGCGGCTATATCAGACAATTTGTACACTTACTGCTTAATAAGAATAAAGCCGAGCAATGTCTGCGTGTAGCAGAAATTGGACTAAACTTGCTCGATGTGTCGAGACGAAAGCAATTTAGTACCGCAACCTTTACTAACGGTTCGGTGCAGTTTAGAGAGATGATAATCAGTAACTAAAATCTGCATTAATTATACTTAAATTATTTCAAGGGGCTGATTCAACTAATTGAAAAAAACAGCGTCTCATCAAATATTTGACATCGACGTTAAAAGAAATTCAAAGAGACAAATAAAACTGTCATTTACTAAAAACTTTAATGACCGAACTGTAGAAGTTATTATTGGTGCTAATTAACGCGAAATAAATGTTGGGAGTACCTTTTCAATACTTATTAGTTGCATCCCGTGGTTGTTGTTCGTGAGGTCTGAACAATTCTAGTAAGTTTACGAACTGATATTGCATATTTAGTTAGCTAGCAATCCAGAGCTTTAGAAGAAATCCTAAGTTGTGTTTACACTTTTTGAACTGAACTGTCATGCTCGTGTCGGTGAAGCTGAATCGGGTTGATTCGACATCGAGCACGACCGGGTCAGTGGCGCACTGAATCGTTTATCCAGTGCTTCATATTGTTTTTTTTTTAATATCATATAGGAGGCAAACGGACAAGCGGCTCATCTGATGTTAAGTGATCACCGCCGTCCGTAGACACCAGCAACACCAGGGGAGTTGCAAGTGCGTTGCCAGCCCGTGTTTAGAGGAATGATGGAATAGGGGAAGAGCGAGGAGAGGGGAGGGGAGGTGGGCCACCGGCGCTCTCACTGACCGAACGAAACGCAATAATGCATCGACTGTTACTTCACGTCGGTTTTCTGTGAGAGGGTGATACTACCCCAGACGAGAAGATCCATTCATGCTGAAACCAGTTGCAGCTTCAACGTGGCTCTAACAGTACTAACCAGTCTTCGCAACCATGTTTACTGTTTGCCAAGAAGTGTATCGTTCAAATTAGAAAATTTAACTGTTGTCGTGTAGTCGTAAGGACACGCTCATTTCTTTTTGTACGAACGGTAAGTTAATCTCTACTGAATCACGGTGACATTATTTTAAAACAATCATTACTGTAAACTATTGTTGTGTTATCAGAAAATGGCTATTTTTTATTGCAATCTGTAACAATAACGGTAATAAAATAGCCAAATTTATTGTATTTTTAATCGACTTCAAAAAAAGGAGGAGGTTATCAATTCGTCTGTATGTTTTTTTTTTTATGTTTGTTTTTTTATTTGAAAACTAGTGCTTCCCGTGTGGTCCCATTTTTTTTTGGTCCAGTTCTGTCAACGGCATCCAGTGCAAAACCGTATAAGTGTTAAATTTGCATTTGGTGTGTATACGACAAATAGACGAATAACTCAATATCATGCCAACCGATTTCGATGATTCCTTTTTTATTGTAAAGGATGTTCTTCAAGGGTAGTTTGATGAGAGTTTGGTTAGGTTCTGATTATGGGATCCGTGACAAAGTAACACAACTTTCAAGAAACAAGCCTACTCCTTTCTTAAGGGCCGGCAACGCATCTGTGATTCCTCTCGTGTTGCAGGTATCCATGGGCGACGGTGATCACTTACCATCAGGTGACCCGCATGTTTTAGAAAAAAAAATATGTACACTAAAAATGGAAAAATAAAGTAAATTTTCAAAAAAAAGTATTAACCGACTTCAATATTGATCAGAGGCATAAAAATAAGGCACTAAAAACCGAAAAATAAATAGTTTATCAAATTAACCAAATTTAATGAAACATATGAATATGTGTGCTACCTAGAGATGCATTGGAAGTCGGTGCCAACCGAAAATCATATCATCTACATCTAGGTACAAAGGTACTTTTTTTTGAAAATTTACTTTATTATTATTCGTATCGTAACTTGTTCGCACGTTCAATAGTATTGAGTAATCATTGTCATTATTAATAAACGATAGCAATTGATATATATCACAATGAATATGTCTTCAACAATTATAATTCATTGTTCGTTACGTAGAAATAATGCATTATATTGTTAGTGGTTTTAATAACTAATACCTGTATTAATCAGTAATCGCAAACCGTATCACAATCACTTCTAAAGATCTAAACTATAATAAAACTGTAACAAGGCCAAATCTGTACATTAAATATTTTTTTGAAAATTTTAATTGGGGTAGACTTTGTTATCGATATAGAAGCCCAAAATAACCTTTTTACAGTTTTTTCTGTCTCTCTGTCCCTGTGAACACGTATCACTCTTAAGGTACTGAACCAATTTTGACGAAACTTGACACAGTGGTAACTAATATTACAAAGGTTATATCTAGGATACTTTTTGTCCCATAAAACGCAAGGTGTTCTCCAGGATAACGGATTAAAGTCTAGAATCTGAACACGTATTACTCTGAAAGTACTGAACAATCAATAAATTATTACTACATATATCATAAATATACATAATATATTTATATAAAATTAGCCTACAATTCGGCCAGTTCATTTAAAGGGCATGTAAAGGACGCAACATCAGTCATGTTAAAAATTTTGAAAGGGTAGGTAATTGGAACGTAAGAGTAAAATAACGGATCTGTCAAACTGTCTTTTTCATTTGCATGTGTGTATATCTCGTGTAAAATTCATGCAATAATGTAAGTAATATATATTTTCATTAATTTAATGTACTTCTAATGCATTCTATTCAAAATAAATAACTTTCTGCACTTCTCCTCCATATAAACTTTAACTGTATCAAATTTCAAAACCAAACGTTGGCGCAATACGCTTAAAAAGGGGCACGCCCGCGTAACCACAGATGACGCCGCCGTGGTCTGGAGGTCAATTTCGCTCCGGCACACCAGATTAGGCCCCCCTCGGCAGCGGCTCAAGCCTAGGTCCGTTCCCTCGGCGTGGAGCCTTTGAGTACGCTGCTCACGCGATACAGTGACACAAAACCTTACATCATTGCTACAACATCACACACATCACTTATACACACGTGCACGCTACACGCTTACACGCTGTTTTTCTTTTTCAGAGAAATAAACGATAAAGAATCCTACCCTTATTTTTCCTTATACTATCCTATCCTATATAGTTTTGAGGAATTTTTCCGACAGAAAATACATATAGGAGTTGTTGAGGCACGCATGTTTGGTACACATGCATGTTTCAATACCTCATATACGTATACCTAGATAGCTTAGCTTAGGTTATCTCAGATAGGTCGCGATTTTTTGCATAAAACAGGCGACAGACCAAGCGGAGGTGTGCCGTACACCCTTGAGTTAGTCGCCCAAACATCCCAAATCGGCTGAGTGCCTTTAGCGCTCGCCTCGATAATTCGGTGAATCTGTGAAGACCATTTCAGGTCAACAGCGATATAAATCGAAAAAAAAAGCTAAAAAAGGGGTACAAATTTTTGGCTTCACGTAGATATAGATTATAAAAATAATATAATATAACAGGATAGAATGACAAATAAATAATTTATATTAACATATCTATTGCAATTATGTACCTAAACCGATTGAGATCTTTATATTCTATTTAAAGTTTATAATTACGCTATTATGACTTCATTGTGCCAAAGATAAGATTACGATTGTGGAAATCATGTGCATTATTTAAAAAAAAACACCGGTGATAAGGGGTGATATAATGGAGGTTTTTAAATATCTACTAGAGCATAATTGACTCAAAATCATATTTTCAAAGTGATGAATATTTTTGGTTTTCTAACAAACGTATGGTAGCAGAAAACTAGGTACGCAAAAGCTTACAAAGATAGTGCCGATTTTAATTTCTCATTTATTATATTTTTGTCGATGGTAGAGCCACGCTGACACTATTACTGGCTTCAGCAAGAATAGGTCGGCTCGTCCGGGGTAGTACCACCCTCTTACAGAAACACCGACGTGAATTAACAGTGCTTCGTGTTCTGTCAGTGAAAGTGCCAGAGGCCCACCTATCCTCTCCCCTTCCTCCCCTCCTCCCCCAACACAGGTTGGCAACGCACTTGCGACGCCCCTGGTGTTGCAAATGTCTATGGAGAGTGGTGATCACTTAACATAAGGTAACCAAAAAAAAAAATAAGGTGACACACCTGTTCGTTTGCCTCCTATGATATAAAAAAAAATACAATATAATATTCTCTTATTTTTTTCTAGCCCATAATAATTTACCAATATGTCTTCTTGTTGTGATGATGGGGCGATTTGACCACCGGATATTGTTTCGATGTGCGCAGGTTTGATTCCGATATGTGGCAAGGATTTTTTTCGGAATACACATATATTTACTAATTTAAAGGTTAACAATACTGAGTGATGGGGAAGGAAAACATCGTGAGAAAACCTGAACCTGACAAAGGTGGTTGTAGTACTACTCTATTTGGGGAAATACAAGACTGAATTTCATCGCATTCAAATTACTACAACTTCATGGGCTATTACAGATAATAAAGCTGTACCTTTCCCTTGGAAGAGGCCTTTGAATCTGCATTATTACCCTTAGAAAGTGACATTATTTCTATTGTTATATATTTTTTTATTCTTTACTAGCAGTGCCTGCGAACTCCATTCCGCCTAAAGTATATTAAAATACAAGTTTTTTTTTTCATAAAAACCTTTTGACAATATCAAACATAACAAAAACGAATTAGCGAAATCGGTTCAGCTTTTCTCGAGATTTTTGCTTAGCAAAACATTAAGCGATTCATTTTTATATTATAGATTGATTTAGTACTACATATAATATCATTTCTTTAAAGGACTATATCTCATTTGCCAGGCTACTTGTGGATTGCAGCTAACCATACTACCACTCTATGGTTTTGTTATCCTGATTATCTTGAACAAAACCTTGATTTCATATTATAATTCCAAACTGCATCAATTGACGCTGGAACACGCTTCAACTATAATTGCTTCAAAGAAGTATCGATGACGTTAATTGACTTTGAGTGTCTCCTGTAATTAAAAAAAAAACTAACAGATGGATTATTGTATAGCACTAAAAGGTCACTGATAGTAAATATTTTTATATAGTAGCACCAACTGACTATACTTCTGCAGACGCCAACAAACACATATATATCTCTTATCTTACATAATACTCTTTCACAAAACTTTTGACTCCTGAGACTATGATAAGATATTTATATGTATAACACTAATAACGAATGCATAAAGATATCTTAGCTCCGATAACTTCGTAAAAGTCATATAACAGAAGTTGTGACAATCCTACTTGAGTGATAGAAAACTGATATTTCTAGCTGATTTCTGAACTGCAGAATGTCATAGTTTGTCACTTATTTTTTTATTTGAGCTTTAAATTGCTATATCATCAACATATAATTATATACTTAATTTACAAATTGATTGAGGGATAAAGATAAAAAACAGAAAGAAAATCGAAAGTAGTAACATTATTAGAATAAAATTAAAGAAAGTCTATAATGGGGATTCAACAATTTGAAAAAACTCAAGGTTTGGTAAGGTCTTGAATACAAACCATTGACATCCCAATCTCATGCAAGTTCAAATCGTTTATACCAGTGTTTCCCAAACTTTTTATGCCATGCCCTACTTTAAAATTTCTACAATTGTTATGCCCCCCTCCTACATATTTTTTTACCTTTTTTCATCACTATGAAAATGACAAAATCAATATGAAACTGTTATCAAAACATCGTAAGTAAAGTTTCAATACATATAATGAAAAACTTACTTGACGACTTTAATTACCCAGTTGATATTTTGGTAACGTCAATTTTTTTTAAGAATTTGCCTTTTTTCAATGTATCACCGATATCTAGCATTGCTTTTAAATAACCTAAAGCGAAAGAAAGGGTTAAAGTCGAGTCAAATCCATTTTTAAATTGCCCCCTTAACTATCAAATTGCCACCCCGTGGGGCGTGGGCCCCACGTTGGGAAACACTGGTCTATACGTTTTCAATAATTGATATGCATATTTTATAACACCAAAACTTCACAATATCATGTAGGAAACTTATCTAAATGTTTATATTTGTTAAATAGAATGTGTCCGGATTTTTTTTTTTTCGAAATGACTACGCTATTGACCCAGCAAGGTCTTAACAGCTTCACCGGACTACGAATGTGTCCGGATGTTATCCTAAATGTATTGAATTTTTTTTTTTTATAATAGTTATTAGTAAAGTAGGAGTAACAGTAGGAGTAATAGTAACAAGGTTCACTTTGATATGACCTATATCGAATTCCGTTAATTTTGAAAGTACTCTCGAATGAGGGTTTCCTCAGATATGCATTATTTCCATATTGTTATAATACTTTGATATCAATGATATTTTTGTTTGATATCAACTGTAGTCCAAAAACAGCGAAATATCCAGATGTCTCACTTTACATGTAATTCTATTTTGTAGTACCTACTACTAACAGTATAACAGCTAAACGTAGATCGCTTAAAATAATAGGCTATTTATGCGCATATTCTAAGCCATAATTTATATTTTAAACTTTGCGGTTTATATGCTTGTTTACACATAAACATAGACGAAAAATAAGATTTGTTATTTTAAGAAGTAAACTGACACGATAAATACATATTAATTTGTAATAAAAAACATATAAATTAAGGTGTATATATATTTAAATATCTTATAACGTGTTAAAGTGTGTTTTTAATTATTAGCGTGTGATAACAATCTCATCCGATACCGAGTGACGAACATATACTGGCGGCATAACGATGCGGTCAAAGATAATAAATGCTAGGGCGTTTAAACCAGATTACTAGACATCAATAACAATTACAGATTAATATTTATGATAAAAAAACAATAACGTTTGGAGAAACGTTTAATAATTATACACTCACAATATAAATTACCAATGACCTATTCATGGCTCACGACAATGCAAAAACAGAAGTCATTTGACATTTTCTAATATATTTTATAACGCGTAATTAGAGTCGCAGTAAAAAGGTTACTACCACGTAAATATGGAAACGGAGTTCCTACAAACGTATTTTTCGTAAAGGTTTTTATTCAACATTCTTATAATATACAAAAATAAATTTTATGTAGTCCGGTGAAGCTGTTAAGACCTTGCCAGATCAATAGCGTAGTCAATTCAAAAAAAAAAAACAAAATTTATAGTTAATGTTTTATCATAGGGTCGATCATTATCATTCAAATGACTTCTCGAATGACTATTTCTTCCATAAAATGTGTGACTGTAGAATAACACACATATTTCACGATAGAAATTTACTTTTAGGTTTTTTTTTTCAGTATGAAAATAGTAAGTGAATCTGTTAATTACTAGCTGACCCGTGCCCATTTCGTTTAGCGGTAAACATTTAAAAAAACTACTTTTTGTGACTTAAATATAAAAGTTAGACATATGCTGTCGATGACTTTTTTGAAGGCATTTTCAAGTTCAGCAACTTTTCTCTACAACTTAATCCTATATCTCTCATCGTTAAGGCAGCATTCGTAAAAAACGTTTTCGTTCGACTGTCTTTCTCAGACCTATTTTACAAATCCGACTACCACAAAAAAGTCTCTTAATTTTTTTTTTCATTTTTCATTTTTTTCATTTTCTTTTTCATTTTTAATGTGTCTAATGTCTATCTATTAGTAAAAGAATTTTCAAAATCGGTTTTGTAGTTCCTGAGATTATCCCCTACAACGTCACAAACTCACAAACTTTACCTCTTTATAATATTAGTATAGATAACGAAGCCTTATAGAGGGATTTTCAACGCGATCTTAGTTTATATGGCCCATATGATGTAACATTGGTGTGATCTTTAGCTATTATGCATAAATGAAGTGGATCTCGGAGCATGATTTATCATAATTTGATACTATTTCAAATAATTGCATAACTAGAATTGACAACTTTTGTTCAAGGTTTATGTCTTTATCAGGTACTAGCCTTTGCCCGCGACTTCGCTCGCTTTTTTTTTCGAAATGACTACGTTATTGACCCAGCAAGGTCTTAACAGCTTCACCGGACTACTAAAGAAAGCGCTTAAGGCACTCAGCCGATTCCATTCTGGCAACCAGCTCAAGGGTGCACGGCACACCTCGGCTTGGCTGTTGCCTGTTGCATGCAAAATCGCGACCTGTCTTAGGTAACCTAGCTAACTATTCATATATGTATGAGTTGTTGAAACGTATATGTGTACCAAGCATACACGCCTCAACAACTCCTCCATATATTTATTATCGGAAAATTGAGAGTTTTTCAGTTCGATAAGGAAAAAAAAGTAAACTCTTCCACTTTCATGTGTAAGCGTGTAGGCGTGCACGTCTGTGGGGGTGATCGTGTAGTGTTGTAGCGGTGATGTATATTTGTGTGTCACCGTATCGCGCAAACATCGCACTCAAGGGCTCCCTACCGAGGGATCGAACCTAGGCTTGAGCCGCTGCCGTGGGAGGTCTAATCGGGACAAACTTCACTCGCGTGGAATAGTTACTTCGGGCTAACGCTGCAGTGGAAGCTCTCAAGAGGAAAAACACTTCGAACCATTCGTCATTGGCGCTCCGTTCCTATTGGTCTTAGTGTGATGATATATAAGCTATAACCATCCTCGATAAATGAGCTATATAACACTGAATGAATTTTTCAAATCGGTCCAGTAGTTCCTGAGATGACCCCCTACAACGTAACTGTTGTATTTGTATATGCAAATTAAAACGCATATAACACTTGAACTTATTACCCGTTTATTTATTTGACAGTCCATACATAATGTTGCCATTAAACTCAAAGACGATCCAAAAACAATAAATAACTCTAACAGTAACTAACTCACAAACATTACCTCTTTATAATATTATTATAAATGTTTAAGAACAAAATATTATTTTCAAATATTGCGATGTTAAGAAAATTATTGAGATTAATTAAAATAAGCTATATATACAGATATATATACAGTGCATATTTTATTTTATCAGAGAAGTTTTTATTTCCTATTTTAATATAAGTTTCTCGCTATTCTATACTATACATACAAAACTCAAATTCATAAGTATTTTCGTTTCATCATGTTATATTACACCAACAGGTGGTTTAACCCATAAATGCATAATATCTCAACAATGAAACAATGTCTCTAGTCTCTAACTTATAAAGTATTAACCGTAGTGAAAGTTTTACTTCTGGGTGTATGCAATTACATCCAGCTATTTTTATACGCATTGAAACGAAATAAAAAATAAGTAAATGTAGTACATAAATCACCTGCATTTTTAATGATATTTGGATTGACGAATAGTTTGTATTGCATGATGGAATATTTAATACGAAAAATTTTATGAAACAAGATAAGAATAATATTAGCTACAAACTATGCGTTCTTATAAACCTATATAATATTTCACATCGAAAATAAAATCTCGGGTAAAAATGAAGAATGAATCACGCATTTCAGGGTTAAAGTATATTCTTATTTTCCCAAATAAAATTTCTTATTTTTTTATTTTATTCCATTAGCTCAAGGTCGCCAACAATTTAACCTTAATTTTTATGTAACGATCTGAGCATCCGCTTGTTGCTTGATTAAAAACGGTAAACTTGTAGTTTATTAATTACAACAAGTCTTTCCACATAAACAAAGATCAGCCAAGAGCGAGCTACATTCTCATACCGATGGGTCCGTTGTATTAAAATTATTTGTGTTTTTTTATACCACAGAAGGCAAAATGGGTCACCTGATGTTAAGTGATCACCACCGTCCATAGACACTTGCAACGCCGTGGGAGTCGCAAGTGCGTTGCCAGCCTGTATTGGGTGATACGGGGAGAGAAAGGGAAGAGGAGAGGGGAGGGTGAGGAGAGGTGGGTTTCCGGCGCTCTCACTGACCGAACGAAACGCAACAATGCAAACACTGTTACTTCATGTCGGTTTTCTATGAGAAGGTGGTAGTACCCCAGGCGAGCCGACCCATTCATGCTGAAGCTAGTAATAGCTTCAGCGTGTCTCTACCACCTACCAGATGTTACCTATATCCATACTAATATTCTAAAGAGGTAAAGTCTATGACTTTCCGAAGTTGTGGGGGCTAATATCTGGATCTACTAAACCGATTTTGATAAATCCTATACTAATAGAAAGCCTCTTTATTTGTGAGTGTCACAAGCTATACATTAACCCGAAATATAAAAGACTTTTTTGTGGTAATTGGATTTGCAAAATAAGTCGGAGAAAAAAAAAACGGTCGAACGAAAACGTTTCTTATGAACGCTGCCTTAACGATGAACGATATATGATTGGGTTCTAGAGAAAACTTGTAGAGATTGATAACACCTACAAAAAAGTCATCGACAGCAAATATCTAACCGTAAGGTTTTTTTATCAGTGCAGGACAAAGTCCGCTAGTATGCTTATAGAAAAAAACAGTACCTATGAAGTTAAACTTCATCGGTGTTATTACAAAAAAGTTAAATACGTACCGAATACTTGTAAATATAAAGTAAATATAGATAAAAAGTTATGTTTTAAATACATCGCTCTCGCTGAATGTTCGCTAACTTGTTCTTTTGTCTCGCTTTGGTTAAGTTAGGTTAGACTTGCGAAAAAAAGATAACGCGAACTTGTCACCCCATTAGGCCTCCCACGGCAGCGGCTCAAGCCTAGGTTCGATCCCTCGGTAGGGAGCCCTTGAGTGCGTTGCTTGCGCGATACGGTGACACACAAATATACATCACCGCTACAACACTACACTATCACCCCCACACACGTGCTCGCTTACACGCTTACACATGAAAGTAGAAGGGTTTACTTTTTTTCCCCTTATCGAACTGAAAAACTCTCAATTTTCCGATAATAAATATATGGAGGAGTTGTTGAGGCGTGTATGCTTGGTACACATATACGTTTCAACAACTCATACATATATGAATAGTTAGGTAGGTTAGCTAAAATAGGTCGCAATTTTGCATGCAACAGGCAACAGCCAAGCCGAGGTGTGACGTGCACCCTTGAGCTGGTTGCCAAAATAAAATCGGCTGAGTGCCTTAAACGCTCGCCTTAGTAGTCCGGTGAAGCTGTTAAGACCTTGCTGGGTCAATAGCGTAGTCATTTGGAAAAAAAAGCGAACTTATCTCGGGTGAGCGCGGTGCATTTAGTACGAAACCTTTTAAAAGCAAGTATTTAACTTTTTTGAAATAACACCGCTTTGGTCTATATACATTAGGCCTTACTAGGCCAATAGCGTAGTCATTCCAAAAAAAAAAAAAAAAATTTCATAGCCCCCCTGTAAAAATTTTACTTCCAAAAAACATTCAATACAATCTCACTCTTGACAACTCGCACTTAGCTAGTTTTTTTACACCATATTTACACTGACTGACGCTGATATTTATTAATATTCGTACAATAGATAAAAAGGCAATAAACACGTTTTTATATAGAAGCCCTTAATATTTTACTTCCTAGTATTGTTAAAATATTCGACTTAGTAACACGTTCTATGAGGATTTCAACCGATTACCCATTACGTTTTAATACACAAACCCTTCAAAGGTACGTAGGCTTAGAAGTATGATTTTTTTTATAGGAACCGAACACCGACAACGGTTTTTGGAGTCTAAACACCACACAAAAAATATATCTACAAATAAAGAATTATAACATTCTAGCTACCTATAAATCTTCATACATCCAACAAAGTGGACAAAATATCAAAATTTACATAACATAAAGTAGAAAGACAACATTTTTGTTTAAATTTAATAACACCCTTTTTCTAAAAATAGAATCTAATAAAAATTTACAAGTTTATTGACAAATTTTTAATATAATCATTCTAGTCTAGTTCAAAGTACGTGTCGCTCACAGGTAGGTTGCGGGAGAATATTGGATGGGCTCTGAAAAATATGTTACAAACGCTTCGGATAATCATGTATCAACTAAAATGTAAATCAAAGCGAGCAAAGAACTCAGTGATTTATGAGATGTCATTGAAAATGAGTTTCAATCCCAAGGAGCTAACGAAATATTTTCTTCATGAAAACAAAATACGAGTCTCGAAGTTGGGATGGTTTTGTTAGATGATTCGCGGTCTAGTCAACTTTGGGAATAACTGCTCTAGACGATAGCTATTAGGTATTAGATACAGAAAGATACATAACAACATTATAGATAATTTAATTTCCTTATAAGTTCAAAAAAACAAGACAACTGACTCTTAGCATTTTAACTTTTGGAAGCGTCAGAAAATAGATTACAGATAACATACTATATTAAATGCCGTGATTTTGTAATCTAAATAAATAAAAAAAGATACTAGATTTTACTCCCGACTTCGTTCTTATTAATCTAAATTTGCGTATCCCTTTGGATCAATTTTTTTTCTGGATAAACCCTAGATCTTTTTCTGTACCCTTGACCAATGCCGATGATAATTAACTTCATGATGATCAATCGAGTAGTTATGACGTGAAGACATAACAAACAAATTCACTTTTGCATCTATCATTTCGCATTAGTAAGGATTAGCCCCTGCCCCCGAATTCATCCGCGTAGTAATAGTTACTTTGAGCTCTCAAGAGGAAATAAATCCGATTTTGAAACATTTTTAATTGGTACTCAGCTCCTATTGGTCTTAACGTGATTATATATAGCCTATAACCTTCCTCGATAAATGAGCTATATAATACGGAAATATTTTTACAAATCGGACCAGTAGTTCCTGAGATTACTCCCTACAACGTCACAAATTCACAAACTTTACCTCTTTATAATATTAATTTCTTTTTTTTTCCGAACTGACTACGCTATTGACCTAGCAAGGTCTTAACAGCTTCACCGGACTATTAAGGCGAGCGTTTCCGGTACTCAGCCGATTTTATTTGGGCAACTAGCTCTAGGGTGCACGGCACACCTCGGCTTGGGCTGTTGGATAATATTAGTATAGAGTATAGAATACTAGAAAGCATCGGCATAGGTACCAATGTGGCGTCATAAATATTTAAACGGTTTATGCTAGATCCATTTTTAAGGCTATTTACAGTTCATCAGTCATTGAAACTACGTAGGAATCTTCACACAAACGGCTTGTCTTATGTTATACGTCATTTTTAATCTTTGATATCTCCCAAGATATTCATTGAAATGATATACAATAAAGAATAACTTTGAAGTAATAATATTTAGTCGCATTGAGCGGTTAAAAAAATGGTAGGGGCGAAACATGTGCAGACCATCATATTTTTAATCAATTAAGAAACTGTATAAAATGTATATAGTTATTTCTCCGAGTGTCAATAAATTCAATTTACAAAACTACCCAAGTCAGACCTTGGGCTGCAATATTATCCCAAGTTGTAAACAGAAATTATATTTTAAGTTGTTACAACATATTTTATGTTGTTATTTACAAATTTCAGGACTGGCCATTGAACTTGGCACCCACTTAGATTTGACTTCTTTTGTCATTGAAGTCAACAACCAAGGCGTATATTTTAATACTGAACTTGGCTCTCATTTCACATTTATGTTTTTCATGGGATATATTTAATTCTGTAGTATATTACCTATATGTATCACTTCCATGATTTAAGGAGCGTTATCAATATATGTTCTTAAAAACTCATTAAACACACGCCTTAATCAGAATACATCAACTTTTGTTTATGTAAATATACTACACGTGCATTGGATATAAATCTTCCGGAAGAAATTATCTAGAAGATAGTGGAAGTCGTTATCTGTAATTAAAGTTATATCTAACGTAAACGTCAAAAATTTTATATACTTTATGTATTAATTAAATCAATAGGTATATGATACAATTTATATATTTTTGCAAAGGATTGATATATTTCTTCTGCATCTATTTCTATCCAGCACATCTCGTGCTAATGTGTTCTAATCCAAATTTGTGGTTGGCATAGCGTTCATCTAGTCGTCAAAAGTTATTAATAACCTATTATGATAGGTTTCAGGAATATGCCGGTACGCTACATAACTTATACGCACTTTAAAAAACTAAGGCTCGACATTTCGTTTCCAGATTAGAGCTTGCAACTTGTAACCGCACTGTCTTATTTACAACAGAAAATCAAAATATTTAGAAAATATGCCTTTCAACCACTTATATTTCCTACCCTTAAAAGCCGATTTTAAAGTATTTTTTCTCAGGAAAGTCGGACATTACACAAGACCTTAGGATGTTAGGCTTTACCGCTGATATGACCTTAACAGTGCAAGGACAATATATAAAAAGATGATAATTGTAGCAAATTGTGTCAAGAATCATTTGTATAAGCGTACGAATAAACAACTAGAACTCGTCACTTGAAGACCGTAACATAGCAGCGATAGTTATTTGATCTCTCGTTATTCGATCCTAAGCCGCAGTTTCGTATTACATTACCATCGGTTAAAAACCTTCATAAGTAGATATTTTGTATTGAACTAGTTACCAAATAGACAGTGGAACATTAGGTGAGTTACACACAAGGCCGGCCCTACCATATAGCGAACAGAAAGGCCACTTTAGACTGAAAGTCCCTAGATTTCAGTATTAAAGAAAAATATGGACTAACTTTTTTCGTTTTAACATCTTAATTACGAACGTGTGACTAATATGTCATTGACCTTAGCTACCAAAACACGCGTGAGTCGAGTTCAAAATCCATCCTTGGACACAAAATGGTATATATTAGAGACAAGTGGGCTTAATTGGATTTCGTTCAGTCCTAAAATTTGCTTAAGACTAACACTAGTTGCTTGCACGCTTCAAGGTCAGTCGAACGTCAAGAAAGACGCATAATTTTAACTATAAAGTTTTGATTTACGGCCTACTTTTCGGTCTGCAGATATCATGTCAAACAACTACTCAATTTAGTCGTTTGTCTATCTAACTGGTTGTATTTATCGAAAAAAAAAAATTAGAGGTAAATGTTCGAATGACATCAAATTTAGAATGACAGATATAAAATACTATAGTGGACGCTACTTAACACTTGCGCCTGGTAACACTTCCAAAATAGCCCCCAGTTAATGATGGATGGATCTTCAATAAAAAATGTGAAATATATTTTAACTTGCGATCCTGGCGGACGTTGTCACGCCCTGGGGCCTAACCAAGTTGCTTATCGACAATTACTAACGCAAATAGAAAACGGAAAAATATATGGAGATGACATATCTGAACGCTATATCACGTGATTATCACGTTAGTGATTGTCGATAAGCAACTTGGTTAGGCCCCCTGATAATAAAAAAAGAAAAACGTTAGCAAATTATATAAGTTATAAGTGTAAGTCTTTCTCATAAATCATTTTATCTACTGGTGAAAACCGTATAAAAATCCGTTCAGTAGTAGTATTTAAGTTTATCGCAAACAGATAAACAAACATGGCAGAGGACTTTATAATACGTAATGATGATTCTTGTTTTTTTTTTTTAACTTTATTTTTGGCAATTAATCTTTCAGATTATTACTGCCATCGTCACGTAGTCGATAATATTACAAGTGTAGTGCATCACTTCAATATTGCGTCGTGTGAGTCAATATTCTAACAAGATGGTGAATCCCTTGTTAGAACCTGCTAGGGAGTTTTTGTGGCATCTCAGAATTTCATGCTCCGTGGTATTATTTTCTATTCACTTCACTTATGCACAATAAACTAACTAGATTACGTAAAACTCCACCAAATTTACAAAATATAGAGTCCAATAACACAAGATTATGAATAAAATATAAAATCCACTACATGACAGACCAAAATCCCACCAAAAACTCCGATGATTCTTGTTACAAGAGTAATGTTTAAAGTATAAAATTATTACCTTTAGATGAATACCTTTGTAGTCGCATATTGCCAACAATATTCCCAGTTGGTACTATTTTTTCGAGTTACAGATTTTAAAATCATCAAGTAGTAAGGTACCATAATTAAATATTCAACATACTAATCTGTAGAGGGAAATTACCAATTATTTCAGTTTGTCCAGAGTTCAAATTTTGAGTAATGGAAGTTAAAGGTTATTAGTTCGACTTATCAAGGTTGTTTTGTAGTACATATAACGTATACGATTACTATATTACAGGGAAAAAAATGGTTGGTCTGTAATAGCAATGTTCAAACATTTAAACCTTAGTTAATTTAGATATGTAAAATATCCACATAAAATTTCGTATCGTATTGAACTGCTTAAGTGGTTCTATATTTCCAAACATCATTTATTTCACGTGCGACTATCATATCGATAATTTAGACTTTAGACTATAGCGTTGCTAAATTCAATGTGGTCAAAAAATTATATTGAATAAATTAGAGCAGGTCAAACAAAATTATTTCGTTTTATTGTCACGGAATTCATTGTAGTGATTCTGTTCGAGATGTTTCTGATTTGTATATAGTAAAATTTGGACGTTCTGTTAATACTAATATAGTCTAAATTCTACTTGTAAGATCGTTATTCATCAAATAAACGCTATCTAGTGCCATCACAGCTCACACATACGCTAAAACTAAATCATTCTGTCCTCTTTTTTTCGTTCGCTCTCGTAATTTTGTATCTTCTTTTCTCTTTACGTCATCACGTATAACAATCGCGACAATACCGCGTCTAATTGACAGCCAATTTGTCAGTTGAAATATTTTAATTTTCAAACTTCATACTCACTTATGATACGAAGTATATCCTTGTGCGCACATCTCACAAAAGCTACATAATATAATTCGATCATTTTACTTTATCTAGTTTTACTTTTTAAACGCTTATTCATAATTCAAAGCAAAAATATATTACGATATCGTTATCTTTTATCATAGTATAAAACAAAGTCTTCTGTTATGTCTACAATCTGTTCCCGATAAACTAAAAACCACTGAACTAATTTACATGCGGTTCCACCGGTAAATGGTGTTTTTGGGGCGAATCAGAAGGTTGCGTGTTCAAATCACGTCGGGGTTACCAATTTTGGGGCGTGTTCAATGTGATATAATAATGAAATCAATCACTGACTCTGCAACCGAAATTTTTAATGTCCACTTTTTGTCGAGGTAAAATTTGTATCTACAATGACAACGAATATGTCGCTGTTTTTTGAAAAAGGTCAGAGACTTGTTCTATGGCCAGTACGCTACAGTGTGACTTATGAGAAAGATTTGGCATATAATTTGTTAGTTTTTTTTTTTATTGTCAGGGTGGGATAGCGTCCGTCAGGCCCGCTATATATAATAAGAATGTGAATATAACGAGTCTGTATTTTCTAAATTATTGTGAAAATAATTGTTGCAGGTGTCTTGGAATAAGCAATAAAATACATCTCAATCATTTTTAGAAATGTCTGTTTGAATAAACACGCATCACTGCTAAAGTACGTTCACGATAAATCGAAATCATAAACCCTATCCTCGAGTAACATTTAGTATTTATTTCATTAAAATCGGTTTACTATGTAAAAAGTTATTGTAATTTCAGTGACGACGCGACTTAAATATGAGATAAAAGTAGATAAGTAGATGGACTTGATACATACGCATGATTTTCTTAACACTGCTTTTTTACATACCACACGTGGACGAAGTCGCGAGCATAGCTAGTCTAATATAAGATTATTAAATGTTTTAAAAAACTAATTTTTTTATAAGAACTACACTGTCAACGATGTTTTCTTGCCGTAGAGAAGTGAGGAAGGCGGTATGGTACTTTATATTTTTAACTCTGTCCATAAAACATTTTAAGGTGAGTGACGCGGTAGGAAGTCGCGTGCATCAGGTAGTCGCAATACGTTATATTTATAAATCTTATTTTCTGTGAACAATTAATGAAAAAAGTACTTTTTACTATCACTTATGGGTGCCTGCATAGTACGTAATCAAGGGCGCATCGGGGGGATTAATAGCTTTTTTTTTTTTTTTCGAAATGTCTACGCTATTGACCCTGCAAGGTCTTAACAGCTTCACCGGACTACGAGGGGATCAATAGCGCAAGTCCGCTCATTATCATGTAGTTGAATTCAATTAATACGCTGAGAGAGGATAATACAGAAGATAGTTTCTTTTTACACACGTATTACCATTAACAGTAGCAAATCACAAAATATCACTGTTAAAAATATGGTATAAGAATAGTGACCATATAGAGTATATTCTGTAATATGGTAAAACATATCAAGAGGACCGCCTTGTTTTTTAAATGTGTAGGGAAATTTACGAGTTTGGCAGAAGACGAAATAAAATATGTGTACCTATAGAAGAGAAACCACACTGCCAAATATAACAATTCTGTGTTAATTATATATATACTTCTAGAGGGGCCGGCTAACGTTGTCCCGCCCTGATAATAAAAAATCTTGACTAATTATATACCTAAAACTTCTTGATAAAGCACTGTATCTACTAGTGAAAACCGAAAGAAAATCAGTTCAGTAATTTTGAGTTTATTGCGAACATACAGGCAAATAGACGTGGCAGAGGAATTTGTTTTATACTATGTAATGATATATCTCATGTATCATATCTTCACAACAGTATAAGGGAAGATTGTTCAAACGGACTAGCCTAGTATTGAGACATTGCGTCAATGATGAATCCTGAAGAAGTATTAAATATCTTCATTAGAAAACAGCATTAATTATCTGTAATTTATTCCGTTAACCATTTATTACTGAAGTTACAAGTATTTCTATTGTTATTATTTGTTATCTATCATTGATAAAGGATGAATACCAAGAACTAAAGAGGTCCTTCCTTACCAGTTTGGTTCTTGTGCCCCTCCCAGAAATAAATTCTGAATCCGAACCTGTATTTTATATATCGTTGAGGTAAAAAAGACACAAAATAATTATACTTATTTAATTTCTTACAATTATATTTTTACTTAAGTTATAACATTTTCTTTATAACAAAACTATTATATTTTTACTTAAGTTTTAACATCTTCCTTATTACAAAACTAAATTAAAAGCTCATATTGCTAGGCATTGACATAATGTCGTCGGAAGGACTTTGACTCGAGCTGAAAGAGCTAAGTGTCTCACGAGTTTCTTCTTTTATTTTCAAATGGTCTGTGCTAGAATGAGGTCTTGGCGGTAGTGATTTCTCCTTATAATTATGATCTTTCTCCTTGGAAGATGACTTCTCTTTACTACTATGCTTGTGTTTATGCTTATGTTTGTGTTTCTTCTTCTCCTTTTTCTTCTTCTTGGCCTGAAATTACATAAGGTATATGTGAATTTACGTGTGTTTTAGTGTATGTCCTTTAATCACGCTTGAATACATTTCTAATTATATTTGGCATATTTTATAAGAATTACTACGAAAGATAGTAACATAAGTTGCGTTGGTAATGGATTGCGGTGGATTTAACTGATTGTCTATCCGTTTTTTGTATAATCTTAAAAGAAAAAAACTTATGCCAATTAACCAACTAAAGACTACTAACTAATCTAGAAATTATTAAAGCCGAATTGGCTTCACATATGCAGAAAAAATGCTAGATATAAGATATAAATACCAAACCCGTCCGATAAATAGTATGTAATAGTATATATAAAAATGAACAAATTTAGAGCGAACCAGTTTCTTGTATCCTTTTTTATTTGCAGGATCGAATGACGTACATACATCGTTATGACGTATATACATAGTTAATTATTGTATCTTATAAAAAAAAAAACAAATACAAAAAAAGAAAAAAAAATGACGTCACACCAGTTGATATCCTTTTTATTCTGATGTCTGTCAATGACTCTAATAATAAATTATAAATTAATAAGCCTACTAATTGATATAAATATTTTTTCTATAATCTTATATGGAACGTGTAAAGGCATAAGGAATAAATTAAATCTCATAGGCATTGATTATGAATTAATTTATGCTGGAATTATGATTCAAAGCATAATTAAAACATACAACATATTATACTCAGAGTTACTATACAAAAAGTAAACCGACGTCAATAACTAATTTTTAATTTATGCAATATTACATGTATTTTATCGTCTTAGTTACGTAACTAACTTTTTTATATAATAGGAGGCAAACGAACAGGTAGGTCACCTGATGTTAAGTGATCACCACCGTCCATAGAAACTTGCAACACCAGGGGAGTCGCATGTGCGACGTCAGAATGTGATGGGGGAGAGGGGTAAAGGAAGAGGAGAAGGGAAAGATGACAGGCGGAAGAGAGGAGAGAGGAACTTATATGAACACATCCTGGACACATTTATATATAGAATTACATATTGAAGAAATGAAAGACGCGTTAATCCATTCTTTGTCTAACAGAAGACAAGCAAGTGTATTAATTAACCTATATACAATCTGTACATATAATAAGAACCTGGGCGACCGAGCCCAGCTCGGTTCTCCCAAAAATAAGGTTTTTGAAATTTAAATAAACATTGAGGAGGTCAAAATTGATCGAACTGACATAGTACAAGATCTAGGGTGTCATGATTGATTCTAAATTATCATTTAGACCACATCTCGACTATATCACAAGCAAAGCCAATAGAATGCTCGGGTTTAATACAGCTAAACCACTTAAATCTATTAAATCATGGACCATTTTGTATATTACGTTGGTTCGTAGCATTCTAGAATATCGTTCATCAGTATGGTCCCCGTTCTATAAGAGTCATATAGAGACGATTGAGTCCGTGCAGCGTCGCTTTTTAAGAATACTTTGCAGTAACCTTGGTATCAGAAATAGAATCACTGAATACAAAGATAGACTTCATAAATTCAATCTCAAAAGTCTTGAACAGCGAAGATCTATAGCTGACTTATGTATATATCACAAAATCGTAAACGATACCTTTGGTGGCGACCTGCTCGGTCAAATCTATTTCAGAGTGCCAACTCATTCAGTACGAACACATCAATTAATAACAACGTTTTAAAAAACAATCCGTTGTATCGAATGTGCAAACACTATAACGAATTCTGTGTTCACAAAGACATATTCAATGAAAGCTTAAAAAAATTTAAGAGGCATATAATATTAGAAACGTAGACGTCTCTAGCATGATAGTTATGTAGCCCTAATATAAATTTTGTCATCACACTAGGCTAACTGTGGTTATTGCTAAAATTAATAATGTTGTGTACAATTTGTAATTGGATTTCAGATTTATAATGTTATAATAGTTTTGTTACGCAAATAATTTCAATCTATCATCTGTAATTGTACCTTTTTGTAAAAATAAAAATAAAATAAAAATATACAAGAATTGCTCGTTTAAAATTGCTACGTTATATTTTTTCGATATCAATTGATATTATAATGTTAGCAATTTTGCCGCCGGAAAAACAAAAAATCTGGAACAATACCTACTATAAATCAAATAACAATAGCTACATTTGCATATTTATTTCGAAATTATTCAAGACTAACATTTGAAAATCTAGATGCAATGATAACTCAGTGGTCAGTGTGTTCGGATACCACGTCGACGTACGTAGGTTGGAATCCCTACAACGATCCTGAGCTTGTTAGTGACAAAAACTACCGTTATGCCACAGTACACATAACAAACAGTATGGAAACTACCTATAAACGCTCGCACCGGCACACTCACACAAACATGCGCATCGACGCGGCCCCTAGGCGGTTTTCGCGGTGCTGTCCGTAGAACTCCTTTCAAAACCTCTCGTCGATACGCTTGTTTTAGTGCCGTTTTCGAGCGTTTGTTTGTAGTTTCCGTACTATATCATATTTATACTGTGGTTATACTATAGTATGGTGACAAGGCTTCTTAGAATATTCATACGGGCAATCACTATCTGAACTACTACTAAATGAAAATCTAGCTTTTATCACCCATATACGTATACCGATTGCTGATCTTGTGAGCCAGTTCTAGTCTTTGCGTACTTACTATTTTGGGTCACATAATATCATATGAGATTTTGAGCTAAAACAAAAAAAAACTTTTTTATCCAGTTGCTATTCAATAAAAAAATGTGTTGTGAATCGATCTGACAGGTCGGATGAGAGTATTGGATAAAAATAATTAGTGAAGTTAATTTTTTGCGGTACAAACGACGAGACATTTGACCGGTTCAATACACAATATATGTACCATTACTATTTTATAGTATAAAAACGTGCCACATTAATTTGTTTGAATTAAGCCTAAAAAACTACAATCGACGAACGAACATGTGTAGATAACTAATAGACTGGACCTAAGTGGACTAATTTTTTACATTTCATTTAAAAATGACGTTGTCATTTCCCATTTAGCGCTCGTGAGAATTGGGATTTTTCAAAGATAAAAAGGTTTCTTTTAATATTTTGCTTTACTATATATTAAATAAAATAGTACGATTTTGTCAAGAATTAAATTCCCTATAGAGATAACATTGGATCAAGATCAAAAGACAACTTTCTTTGTGGGGCTTATAAAAGCTGTTCATTTTTTAAATATAATTCACTCTTCACATGCAGACCAAGTGCCCAAGAACTGGAAAAACGAAAAATTAATTGAAATCTAGAGTAGTGTTTGAGTGATGCGCGCACGACAAACCACTATCGTTTTATCTAATACCATTAAACGAGCAATTTTTGTATATTTTTATATTGCCATATATTCAGGATCTCGGAAACGGCGGAAGCGATTTCCATGAAGCTTAATATGTAGGTGGTTTCGGGGACGATAAATCGATCTAGCTAGATTTCTTTCATAGAAAACTTCTTTTATCTGAATTATCGGGCAATGAAAAAATATAGTCAGAATATAAAGGTAAATTTCACCAACGGTGTCAAACAAAAATAGCTCAGATGAAAATCGGTTGCTTCGAAAATCCGTCTAACCCCAGTTCGAATCCGAGTGACAGCAAAAGAACTTTTTATATATATTTTTTTTTTTGATAAAAAATGCTTATTTTGGGAGGCAAACCTAACAATTTATTTTAGTTTAAAGATGTTTTTAAAAAACCGAGCTCGGGTCGGTTCTCCAGGTACTTCATATAACCTAAATGAAAGTAGCAAGAATTAGGTAATAGTAACGGTAATACTAAGTGACAAAAATCAGCATTTTGATTCGATAAGTGGGTAAAATCTATGAAGTTCTCTTGTCAATTGAAGTCTCTTATTGTATGCAAATAAAACATTTTTTTAAGAAGCAAAAAGCACGCATGTGCAAAAGAACACGCACAACGGTAAACATCTATCATTTTATTTATATACTAACAGTGCCTGCGACTCCGTTCGCCTAGAAGCTAATGTAAAAAAAAATGGACTAATAATATTTCCTAAATGTTTTAAATCCATTTACTCATCTACTTTTGTCTATCACAAGACACGTCGTCATTAAAATTACAATAACTTTTGCCTGTAGTCCTCGTGAAGCTATTAAGACCTTGCTGGGTCAATAGCGTAGTCAGTTCGAAAACAAAAAAAAAGTTTTGATAGAGTGGTCCGAGTTTGTAGGTGGTAGAGCCACACTGAAGCTATTACTGGTTTTCGCATGAATGGGTCGGCTCACCCGGGGTAGTACCACCCTCTCACAGAAATCCGACGTGAAGTAACAGTGCTTGCATTGTTACGTTTGTTCGGTCAGTAAGGCACACCTTTTTTTTTTTAACGTGGGGAAATCCATTATGGATACCCACCCTCTCCCAGGGGAGAGGATGGGTTATGTCCGACTCTCACGGACTAAAACCCCACGGTGTACCGACAGACCGTGTTGTTGGGGCGGCAAGGGATCGTTCTAGCTAATCAACCTTGTAGAGCCACCCTAGCGGTCCGTCCGGCGGAAGATGGCCACCGGACTCCTACCTATAGAGAGGCAGCTGGGTACACACCAGCTGCCTCTCCTCGTCCGCCAGACCTGTGCAATGAAGGGAAGAGCCCCCCGTCTGCATCCCCTCAGGTCCGGCTACGGTGGCAGGAGGAGTTGGGCAAAGCGCCGCCTCCTCCTGCCGGTTCTCTGTTGGAGGAGACGGCCACTTAGAGGATCTGCCTCGCGGGCCCTCTCCGCGCCTCCTTTTGCGAGATGACCTCTTCGCAAAAGGAGGCCATTGCTCGCCACGCCTGTTCGCTGCCGAGCATGGCGGAGACCACACTCGGCAGCGACAAATTCCCCCCTATCGCCGCCGCCAGAATGCGGCGCTGTCCCTCTCACGCAACACACTCAGAAAGCGTATGCTGCGCGGTGTCTTCCTCAGCACCGCACTCGTAACAGGCGGCGGTCGGCTCCCTACGAGCGATCCGGTGCAGGTACCATCCGAAACAACCGTGCCCGGTTAGTACCTGCACCAGCCTGAACGTCAGGGAGCCCCAACTCCTCCCTATCCATTCTTGCAGGACCGGGCGGACGGCGTCGACAGTGTACGTCCCGAAGCGCGCGTCCGTCAGGTCCTGCATCCACTTTACTAGCGCCCCATACCTACACTCTCGCCTCTTGGCCTCTATCTCCCTGGGAGCCGGAGGCTCCCCACTACGAATTTACGGCGGCGAAAACCCCAGCTTCCAGCTCCAAGGGAAGGGAGCCGGCGAACGTGAAGGCCGCCGCCGAGGACATCCGGGACGCCCGGATTGCTCTCAGTGCCACCGTACGCTGCACACTGCGCAGCGCACGCACGTTGGCGGCACCGAGGGCATCTACCCAGACCGGTGCCCCATAGACGGCCATCGCCCGCACGACACCTACCCTCACACCTCCCTCCTTACCCCCCCCCCCTTTTCCCCCAAACACAGACTGGCAATGCACTTGCGACTCCCCTGGTATTGCAAGTGTCTATGGACGACGGTGATCACTTAATGACCCGTCTGTTCGTTTGCCTCCTACGACATAAAAAAAACTCTCGGGGATATATGGTTTATTTTATGATTATGATGGTAAGGTTTTATCATAAACCCAGTACTTTAGCAGTGATGCGTGTTCATACAAACATACAGACAGACAGACATTTCTAAAAATGATTGAAATGTATTCTATTACTTTTTCCTAGACACCTGAAATAATATTTTTTACGAAAATCGACAAAGTGCTGACACGTTAAATTTACATTATGTATAAATTTCTTCTGTACGTGTGTATGTCACTGGGCTCCTCCTAAACGGTTGATTTTGATGAAATTTTGTGTGCGTGTTCCAGTGGTTCCGATAATGGTTTAGATTCAATAGGACCCTGTATATGGCACTACGGTTGACTTTTATGTTGACAACGTGCGCCTGGTCAGCTAGTTATATATATAAATGGAATATACCGATGTGAATGTGTAACACGAAGTAATAATAAAAATCCTAAGTTGTTTTCAACGAAATGTATTTTGTCTATTTGTAGGTAGTATTGTTATACGTGAGCTTCTGTTTATCAGAAATTGTTAAGGATAATTATTATTAATTTCAGATGACTATCTAAATCTAATAATTATCGGAACCATTTATGTTCGATTTCGATTATCGTGAAATTTCTCGATAAACGATCTCTTTAACACCTGTATTAGTGAAAAACCATAAAGATTTAAGCGCCATACAAACGAAAATAGACCTTATGCTGCAAAGGTTAGCAAACAGTTTGGCAGTATAAGGTTTAAAAAAATACTGGATTTATTACAAGATTTGAATAATTATAAATGACGTAATGTGAAATTCCAATTATTATGCAAAATGTATTATTACATTATTTTTTAATTTTTAAGAACTATTTTTTGTACTAAACCACGAAATGTCCAACTTAGCTATTGTATTTATACTTTTAGGTTAGAAAAACTATTTTACATTAAATACTGAACTAAATATACATTAAACTATTACAATATGAATATATCAAATTAAATATTGAATAATTTAGACAAATGAATATGATAACAATAGTTTTTAGCCAATTAACTTTACTATTATTCTCTCTCCTTATTTCATATAAAACTTATTTCAAGAAAATATACAATATTTTATCGATCATAGGAAAAAAAAACGAAGTATATTTTAAATTAGATATAATTTTTATGAAAATAATATCAAATACATGATAATATAAAAACCATATATAATCTGAACATAATTAAATATATTATTGTGACCATATATTTATAGACTCATATGGTACATGTACTAAATGTCTTTGCCGATGGCGGGAAATTTAATTTTTTTTAAAAAAGCGCGCTGGGACCAATCTGTCCCAAAGCTAGTATCCAGGTTAATAGGTATTTTACGAGTAATTTAAAAACCAGTTTCTTACATCCTGCACATTTTGAAGGTTATAATCTAACAAAACAGATGACACTGATATATAACTCAAATATTTCATTGCTATATAAAAAAAATGATGGATTAATTTATTAACAACCGCATTAAATCAATAATAAATCACCTACTATTATTTTTATCATTGCTAAGCCCGTAAAGATTTATTAAACATCGTTTTTGAATATGTCATTTTGGAAATACAGTAAAGAATATAATTTGTATATTAATGTAACGAAAAATGTGCGTGTGATAAATAATTGATCTAAGAATAATTCATCCTACACAACATATTCGTACGAGAAAAGGTAATATTATCTATATAGAAGGGTGGCCTGCAAAGAGGGGCCCGGCACAATGCCACCGGTGCCAACAGTTCCGGCACTCTTCCCACAGTTGCCACCGCCCTGTTGCATGCGTGCGATGCGGTGGCCCACACTTCGCACACCAATGCAAGCGCACACTGGAAGAACCGCCACCCTGCATCAACTGCGGGGGCGCTTATCCCTCTAACAACTCGACTGCATGTCCTGTATACAAGAAGGAATACAGAAATCGAAGAGCATGCACTACCGCCCGGTCAGGTGATGCCGGAAGAGCGAAGGTGTATGTTACTCAAGCACATGTGAATGTCGAAAAGTCGGCAACAATCCTCCCACGCAAAAGATGCCGAAGAAAAAGAGAAATAAGAAAACCAAGAGGACCCCGCGTTCGGAAAAACGCGAACCATAAGAAGCCCGATTGAAGAACTGGTGGCACTTCACCCTACATACAAGATTCCCGCACTGCCGGTTATAACGCCTCCTGACGAACCCGTAAGGTGTCACCACCGCATCACCAAGACATATGCGCTCACAGTGCATCCTAAGGATCTGTCCGTTTTCACAGACAGCAATGGACATACCACTGAAGAAGGCATTGCGCCTTGAACAGTTCGCTCGTCCGCCCTAACGGGTAGACTGAGATGAGCCCGATGATGATATTATCTATAAAGGTGTGTAAGTCTGTAATTAAGTGTATCTGAAAAGGTAATGAATGATATCTGTGCACATGACCAGATACGTCACCACGACGCAACGGCTCTACGTAGGTAGGTATAGGAACACAAAATAATCAGAAGGGTGAACGCGACGCATTTCTACAATTTTCTTTTTAAAGTACGCGCTTGGCCACAATCTCACCTGATGGTAAGTGAAGATGAGGCCGACGATGTATCGCGCTTACCCACTAGGTGCCTATTCACTCTACTCTTGAAGACTCCCAAGTTATAAGATGTCGGGAAGACAGACGCCGGGAGTGAATTCCACTCCTTAGCCGTACGTATAATAAATGTGGAAGCAAATCGCTTTGTACGAATTACGGGAATATCAACAATTGTTATGTATAACTATTATAACATATTTCTTTGTTATATTTTCCTTCGGAATACATACTATAGCACCTTTAATCAAGAAAAGAAGTAACTAAAGATTCAATTTTGTAGGAAAATGAATATAAAATTTAACCATGTTCGTCTTAAATTTATTTTAAAAATAAATGAAGCACTCTAAGTCCTTTCTATAAGTAGGGATACGTAGTGTAATGCTTTGGGTATGTAGTCTTTGTAAAAAGTATTTTAATTTGTAACATAAAGACGTTTAAATGACTATTAAAAAAGTTGTTAGTTGATTTTTTTATAAAATACTAGCCTCTAACCGCGACTTCGATCATGTGGAATAAAGATATTCTTTATTCCTAAGATGCAGCGGAAGCTCTCAAGAGGAAAAAAAACGATTTTGAAACAGTCTTCATTGGTGGTCCGATCCTATTGGTCTTAGCGTGATGATATATAGCCTATAACCATTCTCGATAAAACGAATATTTCAAATCGGACCAGTAGTTCTTAAGATTACCCCCTACAATGTCACAAACTCACAAACTTTACCTCTTTATAATATTAGAACAGAAGAATAGATGTTATACAATTATTTCAATGCTGACGTAGTAACTTCATACTACGATAATTAGCATATTACTGAATTAAGTTGCAATATTGCCGTATAAAGTACACATTTAAAAATAACATAAGATGACAAATTGAAGTTAGTAATGCATTTCGTCAAACAAATTAAACTAAATAAGATAATACTTTTCAGAGAAAGAGCCACATGCATGCAGTTTCCTGACCAATGGCCGAGAGCATATAAAATTATACGTCGTATATCATGTCTCCAGGCTTACATAGGCTTGATATGTGGTGCAAGCAAACATTATCACGGTAAAATACTTTTGTATACGAAAATTTACCGACAGCGGAGCGTGGTGTTTTTAACTCAACTTGAAGTCGAAATATCAAAAACAGACGTTTTGGCTACAAAAACGCAATAACACGAAAATTTGCGTACCATAGATGAACTTTGTTACCAAAGAATTTTTTTTAAATGGTGGTCGTGCAATGATCGAGCTTCGACCATAATTATAAAAAAAAAGTTTAAAATATTGCTCAGATTTTTATTTTATTTGACAAATATTGTTTGTTAATAGGATATAACGAATGTAACGAATCGAGACTTGTGAACACAGGTTTTGATTCGTCGATGGTTTGGAAAAAAAAAACAACTCTCCAAGAATATTTATTAATAAAGTTCGTTATAAGCTATTAAACAAAAAAAAAGTAGTTGACAAACAGAGGAGAAAATTGTATTGATTCATTATCCATTAATGTATATTTATAGTTATATATGTTTATAATTAACAAAGTCCTTTTAGAGATGGTCTTATTACAAGTGAAATTCATCTAAGTGAATTTCACTTCAAGTGAAAGTAATCCATTAATTATTTTATATATCAATTAAGCATCGATTTAATTTACATTTGAACAGGAGTGAAAAGTTTTTAAATGCTATTTAATTAACACTACTTATTTAATAAAACATTTTTTTAAATTAAAACAAACTTTGTTACATCCGAGAATCGGTATAAATTTAATATCAGATACTTATGAAACAGATTATATAATTTTAAGTTCAATCCTCTATTACAGTGTTTGTCAACCTTTTTAGTATCAAGAAATATTCCGCGAGCCCCCTTCCCCTTGCATTTTTTCATATTTTTTTTGTGACAAATATTCAATTCAACGTACTTATTCATTATCATAATTAGGGTTCGGATAAATACATAAGAGTTCTCGTATGTTTTTTTTTTTTTAATATGTTTAGTTAATTTGATAGAAATATTTAAGATGGAAGAGATATCGTATGTATATTTTATCGTTTGTTTATTTGATACAAATGATTATGTCCTTTAGTTAGCAATTTTCTAAATATTTTTTTTACAACATATTCTTTCCCAACTTTTTGTATCTCCGCTACGAAAGATTCGCGACCCTCCTAAAGAGGTTTGGCGACCCTCCCCCCCTCGCTCTATTAGATGACACCTAATTTATATTTAAACATTTCTGGTATCGCTTTGCTCTCGCAAATGAGTAACGTCTGCAAACGGTTGCAAACTTCAATAGATGGCCTTGTAGTCCGGTGAAGCTGTAAAGGCCTTGCAAGGCCAATAGCATAATCAGTTCGAAAATAAAATCTATAGATGGCGCAATATTGAAAGGACGTTTTAACTTTAACGTTCCGACGTTATGTATATATATACCCAATATAATATAATATAATTTCTATGGTACTCTTAACAGTACCTATCCCTCTTTGGTGATTTATCTATGTTTTCTTTTTTATATCAAAGGAGAAAACGAACAGGTGGGTCACGTGATGTTAAGTAATCACCACCGTCCATAGACACTAGCGACATCAGGGACATCACAAGTGCGATGCCAGCCTGTATAAGGGGGAGGGGAAGGAAAGGGATAGTAGGAAAACGGAAGGAAGGTGGAATTCCGGCGCTTTCACTAACCGAACGAAACACAACAATGCAAGCACTGTTATTTCACGTCGGTTTTCTGTGAGAGGGGTGGTACTGCCCCGGACGAGCCGACCCATTCATGCTGAAACCAGTAAAAGCTTCAGCGTGGCTCTACCACCTACAAACACGTTAACATGTTGCTATTTTATATTATTCTACGTTGTTATACTGATTATTTGGCAATTAATTTTAAAACGTGTAATTCTCACACTTGACATTGACGATATTGACTTGGTAGAGCCACGCTGAAGCTATTACTGGCTTTAGAATGAATGGGTCGGCTCACCTGGAAGTATCAGTGCTTGCATTGTTGCGTTTCGTTCGGTCAGTGAGAGCACCGGAGGCCCACCTCTCCTGACCTTCCCTCTCCTCTTCCCTTCCCGTCCTTCCTTCTCCCCCAACATAGGCTGGCAACGCACTTGCGACTCTCCTGGTGTTGCAAGTATCTATGGACGGTGGTGATCACTTAACACCAGGTGACCCACCTGTTCGTTTGCCTCCTATGATATATATATAAAAAAAAGATATTGTCTACATAGGCAGATACCATAAAAAAAGTCCCGACATCGGATTATGTAAGAGTGATCAAGTTACTAAATCATTCACTGACCGTTACTAATACCTTTTAATAGAACCTTCCAGAGAGTAGTTGTGGCATATCAGAATTTCATGCTCCTTGGTATTATTTTCCATTCACTTCACTTATGCATAATAAACTAACTATATTACGTAAAACAACACCAAATTTACACAGTATAGTCGAATAACATAAAATTATGAATGAAATATAAAAGATACTACATAACAGACTAAAATTCCAACAAAAACTCCAAAGTTATTAATATGTATAGATTAACTTACTTTAGGAGCTCCCATGTCGTCTCTGTCGTGCTTGAACATGCCCGGTTCGAAACCGATGGGTCCCGATGAACCCGGTATACCGGGTAATGCAACCGCATTATCCGTTATAAACTCGCGTTTCGTATCATGCTACAAAAATATACGAAATAAATACATGGAAATACATCAGTTTTAAACAAAAAAAAAAAATTAAAAAATCTTCGAAAAATATTTTTCCCCCCTCCATTTTATGATATGTAAGAATGATACCATTCAAAACAGAATAAACTTTAAAATATATCTGATTTGTTGTTTTCTATAAAGGCCATATAAAACAAAACAAAATTGGATCATTTTTAAGAAAGTTTTGTGTAAGATTCTAAAAATAGCTATTTTTTGAACGAGCAATAAAAAAAAGACAAAATTTACCAGGAGGATTATTTTCAGGAGTACTAAAACGTATCACTAAATTGAGGAAATCAATAAAAAAAAATTCAAACTGTCTGATTTGGTCGTGGAACGCCCCATATGTAATAAATTCTATAATAAACTTTTATTTTTAATGAATCTTGTGTATAAGCAGCACATTATTGTTTTCAACTGTACTAAAATGTGTTTTAGACAGTACATAAATATTATTGGTAAATTTCAGTTATGCTGAGTGTTTCAGTACATATATACTTTTGTTATCAAAAGCTTGTAGTAACTAAAATAGGAAATATAAGTTTTGCACTCAATACCATCTAAAAATCTTGTAAACATTGCATGAATAGTTATATTTGATTTGTTAAAGAAATCAACTTGAAATGCATCTTGCGTTTAAAACCCAACTTAGATGCATTCAAAAATGAACTAAAGATGCGTTCAGAAATCAACTTAAGATGTGTTCAAAAGTCAACTTAAGATGCGTTCAAAAATCAACTCAGATGCATTCAAAAGTCAACTTAAGATGCGTTCAAAAATCAACTTAAAATGAGTTCAAAAATAAACTCGAGATACTTTTAAAAATCAACTTAAGGTGCGGACAACAATCAACTTGAAATGCATTCAAGAATCAACTTAAGATGTATCCAAAAATTAACTTAAGATGCGTTAAAAATCAACTTAAGATGCTTTTAAAAATCAATTTACGATGCGTTCATAAGCCAATTTAAGATATGTTCAAAAGTTAATAAAAGATGCGTTCTAAAATTAAATGAACAGCAATCCACAATACAAAAGAATGGTCACTTTATAACACTTTTAGTGATTTTAAATATATTTACGGTAGTAGTAAAGCTAATTAACTAGCATACATTTAACAATCTTTAAATCCAGGTACTAATAATAAACCTGGTTCACCATAAGAATTAAATATATAATAAAATATATTACATACACTGTATACTCTCACTAGTGGCACGTCTATAGGTGCTGAAGTGACATCAACTTTAACATCCTCCTCTTTTATACTTGATACGGGTACAGGCAGCATATTATCGTCGATGACGGACTCATTTTTGCTTTCAAGTTTCGTGGGCCCTTGTAACTCGGAACCCATTAACGGTCCAACCTCACCTTCATATTTAACCTGGTTATTGGGGAAAAAAAACCTTAAGATATTGTAATTTCATACAATTTCAGAGAATTTACATAAGAGACACCTATATATTTTGGGGAGAATGTACAACCACTTCACTAATACTACTGATAGAGACTTGTCCTTATATACAGTAAAATAACAGATAAGTCTCCGATTAGGCCTCCCACGGCAGCGGCTCAAGCCTAGGTTCGATCCCTCGATAGGGAGCCCTTGAGTGCGTTGCTTGCGCGATACGGTGACACATAAATATACATCACCGCTACAACACTACACGATCACCCCCACAGACGTGCACGCCTACACGCTTACACATGAAAGTGGAAGGGTTTACTTTTTTTTTCCTTATCGAACTGAAAAACTCTCAATTTTCCGATAATAAATATATGGTGGAGTTGATGAGGCGTGTATGCTTGGTACACATATACGTTTCAACAATTCATACATATATGAATAGTTAGCTAGGTTAGCTAAGATAGGTCACGATTTTGCATGCAACAGGCAACAGCCAAGCCGAGGTGTGCCGTGCACCCTTGAGCTGGTTGCCAAAATAAAATCGGCTGAGTGCCTTAAGCGCTCGTCTTAGTAGTCCGGTGAAGCTGTTAAGACCTTGCTGGGTCAATAGCGTAGTCATTTCGAAAAAAAAAAACATATAAGTCTACAAGTCAAAGTAACATTTTTTTTTCAAGTGGATGTGTCATTGTGGCCACTTGATAGAAGTGAAAACTTATAAATAGACATATTCACATTAAAGTACTGATTTATATTACAAATACTGATTCATTATTGTTTATGGGTAAATAAATAATAATAGCATTGAAGTACTCAAAATATACACACTTGAAATAGTAAACTGGTTAATTTCCAAAACAAACAAAATATTATTTGATATTATTATAAATAATAATAAAAACATAATTATTGGAACGATGCACTTCTTGTCAGACAGTACACGTAGTTGATGTCGACTAAAGCCAAGTAAGCCCGATTCAGAAGCACAGACCCGACCGTGACCGTTTATTCGCGTGAATGTGTCTGATCTTTTAAATCAATATACAATAGATGGCGTGTAAATCGTTTTAACATTTTTTTTTTTTCGAAATGAATACGCTATTGACCCAGCAACGTCTTAACAGCTTCACCGGACTACTAAGGCGAGCGCTTAAGGCACTCAGCCGAATTTATTTTGGCAACCAGCTCGAGGGTGCGCGGCACACCTTGGCTTGGCTATTGCCTGTTGCATCCAAAATCGCGACCTGTCTTAGCTAACCTAGCTAACTATTCATATATGTATGAGTTGTTGAAACGTATATGTGTACCAAACATACACGCCTCAACAACTCCTCCATATATTTATTATCGGAAAATTGAGAGTTTTTCAGTTCCATAAGGAAAAAAAGTAAACCCTTCCACTTTCATGTGTAAGCGTGTAGGCGTGCACGTGTGTGGGGGTGATCGTGTAGTGTTGTAGCAGTGATGTATATTTGTGTGTCACCGTATCGCGCAAGCAACGCACTCAAGGGCTCCCTACCGAGGTATCGAACCTAGGCTTGAGTCGGTGCCGTGGGAGGCCTAATCGGGTGAGCTCGTTTTAACTAATTCTACACATATCTTCTATATGTATGTATAAAATAATAGAGTGTGCTGACGTAAAACGACTGAAGTAAAACTTACTTAGCTTCATCTATCTAATACCTTTAAACGAGCAATTATTGTATATTTTTATATTGTTATATATTTAGATCCCGGTAAGGGCGACAGCGATTTCCGTGTAACTTAGTGTGTAGGTGGTTTCGGAGACGATAAATCGATCTAGGTAAATTTCATTCATAGAGAACTTTTTCGCTGAGTTTTCAGGCAATGAAAAAATATAGCTTGAATATAAAAATAAATTTCGTCGCCGCTGTTAAAATAAAAATAGCTCAGACGGAGATCGGTAGCTTCGAAAATCAAGTCTAGCCCCAGTTCGACTCCGAGTGACAACAAAAGACATAACTTTTTTAAATATTTTATTTTGTGCAAAAAAATGCTAATTTTGTGAGGCAAACTGAACAGTTTATTTTAATTTAACAATGTTTTTTAAAGAACCGAGCTAGGCTCGGTCATCCAGGTACTATGTAATCATACATTATATGTACATATACAATGTATATACATATATTAACTTTCCACAAATATTGAAATGTATTATGGGTTTTTAGTAATAATACGAAAGCTTACTTTCTCTATCTCTTTCTATCCTCACTTATATCTCCATCTCAACTGCCGTTCGCCTCGCCCGATCACACTTTTCGTAACGCTATCCTCACGCATTCACCAGCTTACTCCCGAAGTAATGCGTGCGTAAAGAAATTTTTCTTCAAAACAGCCCACATTTAATAAATGTAAGACAGGCAAATGGAAATTAAAAAGACCATACTCACATCAACAACCTCCTGTTTAATAATTGGCGGTATATCCACCTCCACATGTCTCTCTCTTTCCTTCTCCTTCTCCCGTTCTCTTTCCTTCTCCCTCTCTAGCCGTTCTCGTTCTTTGTGGTGCATCTGTTTCATCATCGCCTGTATTTCTGGTAAAGGTACACATATAGGCCTCTTCAGTCCATATAACGTGTAGTATAAATCGACGAGATCGCAACGTAATCTCGCGTCGTTGGATAATAAACTGTTTATATTATTCCATAACCTGTAGGAGTAATATTTTAATTTAAATTCTTTAGTTATAACATAGTACATAAAAAGTATCACTTATAACACATTACATATGAATCGTATAAAGTCATGAATACATAAAAACCCGAGATAAACAGTAAACGTTTAAAAACCGTCCGAATAAATTATCCACATCAATTGAAAATTATGCACTCATTTCAAATTGAATCTTGTCACTCGCGTCTTTGGATTTTTGTACAGTGTTTTGTAAAAACAATTTTAAATAATTCGCGTAAAGTAGAATTTGCAAAACCATAAATTTATAATATAATATAACTATGACTACTTAGGTATATCGATGAGCTTATGCGGACGGTTTTGAGCGTTACTTTTATTCGAGATAGTGTCATTGCGTTTTTATATATAAATACATACAGTGAAAAACAGCAAATCAGGGTTGATGAATAATTCGGTAATAAATAAATAAATCGACTTAATCTTAACATTAAAAACATCTGTGTTAAGAGTCCGTTACGTTTTACAACGAACGAAATACAATTTTAATCGTTCATATGACATGTTTTATTATTTGATGTGAAACATCTATAGGCGAAGGGTAGACCTGATCTTTGGTGTTGCGACGCAAAACATAAATTTTTACTATTAACGAAATACTCAAAAACACTTGCAACCCTATCTGTATAAACATAAGATTCAAGCTGTTTGTCGGCCACTCGTTCTACTAGTGTTACACGACTTGCGGGGACGACCTAGCGCCCTTTGATAAATGCCGCCAAAAACACTGCACCTGGGCGTAGTTGAATTTTTATAATTTATATTTAGGCAAATTGGATATTTATATAACAAAATTAATAAAGACTCATTATTTTATGTAACAAATTTTTAATGTTTTATATTTTATTTATAGCATAGCTAATTCCTGTCGTAATCTGTTCTTGTATTAATATAACTTATACAAAACAGTTTCGATGTTTCACATCTGCTAGGCGTCCCGTGACGGCTCATTTTTTTTTAAGGTTTCCAATTTTTATACACCGAGAACGAAGTTCAAATTTTACCATTCATAATGTTTTTTTAGTTCTTTTTACCTCCTTGTTTTACATGTACAAAATTTGAAGATCTTGTAAAATATTAGGAACAGCTAAAATTAGATATACTTTAGAGGAACTTTCGAGTGTTGTTTCCGCAACACACCATATAGTACTTCGCGATAAATTTACAGCCTGAGGATGGTAGATGATGGGTTTTAGAAAAAGCCGTACCACAATAGCTAATGTTTCATCACGGTGTTTTGCTTCGTGTTAAAAATATTTGAAAACGTACCTGTGGACTACGGCCTCGGTGTCTAGGCGATGTCTTTGTGATTTTTCAAAGGGTGGCATATTAACTAGGAGGCGGGCGAGGCCGTGACGAACCCCGGGGTCCGCGTCACTCTCGACCGCCGCCAACAAAGCGGATAGGTCCTCGGGCTTACCGTCCACACGGACGAAGTCCACCAAGCATTCGAACGCGGCCAAACGTACATCTACATCCAAAATGTTCACTATAACCACAGTATAAATACAATAGACAGTACGGAAACTACCTACGAACACTCGAAAACGACACACTTACATAAACATGCACATCGACGAGAGATTTTAAGAGGTACTCCATAGACAGCACCGCGATAACCACTTAGAGGTCTCGTGGATGCGCATGCTTGTTGAGTGTACTGGTACGAGCATTTGTAGGTAGTTTCCGTATTTTTTTTTTTTTCGAAATGACTACGTTATTGACCCAGCAAGGTCTTAACAGCTTCACCGGACCACTAAGGCGAGCGCTTAAGGCACTCAGCAGATTTTATTTTGGCAACCAGCTCAAGGGTGCACGGCTCACCGCGGCTTGACTGTTGCCTGTTGCATGCAAAACCGTGACCTATCTTAGCTAACCTAGCTAACTATTCATATATGTATGAGTTGTTGAAACGTATATGTTGTGTACCAAGTATACACGCCTCAACAACTCCTCCATATATTTATTATCGGAAAATTGAGAGTTTTTAAGTTGCATAAGGGAAAAAAGTAAACCCTTCCCCTTTCATGTGTAAGCGTGAAGGCGTGCACGTGTGTGGGCGTGATCCTGTAGTGTTGTAGCAGTGATGTATTTTTGTGTGTCACCGTATCGCACAAGCAACGCACTCAAGGGCTCCCTACCGAGGGATCGAACCTAGGCTTGAGCCGCTGCCGTGGGAGGCCTAATCAGGTATTCCGTACTTTCTCTTATATCTATACTATGCTATAACTAAACAATAATATCATCTTGTATACACATAATAAGAAAGTCAATATAGAGTGTCTTTACTTTTTCGATTTTGTGAAAAAAAATGTTGCAGGTATGTAGCAATAAGTAATAAAATAAATAAATTTCAATAATTTTTAGAAATGTCTGTCTGTCTGTTTGTAATGAACACGCATCACTACTAAAGCACTATGTTCATAATAAAACCTCAACAAGAAAATCATAAAGCATATCCTCGAGTAAAATTTAGTCTTGGTTTCATTAAATTCGTTCCACTCTATCATCATAAGTAATTGTAATTATAATAACGACTCGAGTTAATTACGAGAGAAGAGTAGTATATAGTAATCTATACTAATATTATAAAGCGGGAGGGTTTCTTTGGTTGAACGCGCCAATTTAAGGAACTACTGGTCCAATTTGAAAAATTATTTCTGTTACAATAATATAAACAAAACAAGTTAAGTATGTCATTACTGTCAAATGTTATTAGGTCAATTGACGCCACTTTCTATGTAGTAGAAACATTTTGTCTTGGTAGCTTTACCATTCTCTATAGATCACATATAGATGTCTCCTTTGTGTTCACTACTTCTCACTACTTCACACTGTGTAATTGTGCTCGTATTAAATCTGTTTATTTTGCTACAATCGTGCGTTATTTTTCCCAAAACCCATCAATTTCAGTGTTAGATAGCAATAGAGGAAGGCTATATGCTATAATATATCATTACGCTAAGAGCAATAGAAGCGGAACTCCAGTGAAGAATGTTTAAACATAGAGATTTTTTTTCTTCAGAGTGAAGAGACAGAGAGAGCTGCGTTAGCCCAAATTAATTATTCCACGCAGACAAAGCGATACCCCTGCAACGTCGCAAACTCACAAATTCACAAAATTTACCTCTTTATAATATCTTTATATATAAATTTCTTCTGTACGTGTGTATGTCACTGAAATTTTGTGTGCGTGTTCAAGTGGATCCGAGAATGGTTTATATTCACAATTCGACGAGGTAGCGCTGCGGTTGAATTTTAGATTTTTTTTTATTATCAAAACAGGACAACATCCGCCGGGTCCGCTAGAGGAAATAGAGATAATAAACACTCACCAATATACTGTCCATATTGTGCATAAGCTCTGAATATTGTAGGTATACTGGGTAGATGACCGCACTGCTGCAGTCGCCGAATGGCTCGGAGACAGCTCACTGATACCGTATTTTTATAACATGGGAGAACTTTCTCCAAATTAAGTACCCTTGTTATCTCCTCTAAAACTAGTCTAGTGTCAGCTGATAGTGAATCAGCTGTGATTGGCGCACCCTGAAAAACATTTCTTTGAGTTTTTTGCAGGATTTTAGTCTATCATATAGTGGATTTAATATTTCATTCATAATCTTGTGTTATTCGACTCATATTGTGTAAATTTGGTGGTGTTTTACGTAATGTAGTTAGTTTATTGTGCATAAGTGGAGTGAATGGAAAATAATACCACGGAGCATATAATTTTGAGACGCCACAAAAACTCCCTGGAAGGTTCTAACAAGGGAGCTACCGTCTTGTTGGAACATTGATATAATTACACGACGCTTGTAATATTATTAACTACACGACAATGGCAGTAATAATCTGAAAGATTGGTTGCCAAAAATAAAGTTAAAAAAAAGGTTTCTTTATTTAGCCCATTGAATATATTAGTTCGGGTCTTTGCGGATCCAATTTTCATCAATATCAATAGGGCAAATAAACATGCCAAAATGTCGACATTTTTATAACTCTGGTCAACAAATAGTGTTAGCAGTATAACTTATAAAAAGTGACATTGGTTATACAATTTAATAAGGAAAATGTATATAAAATGTATTCTTCAAAATTACTTAGTCACAATTTATTTTTTTAATTATGTTTTTTTATAAGTTATAACCATAGCGTGCCTAAATAAGGATAAATATCACGTACCAAAAAAAAAATAATGCCAAGACAAAACAGTAAAAATATACAATAATAATTAATTATGTAGATACAAATCAAGTTACATAAAAACATTGGTTTACCGAGTCATCTTAGCTAGATGTAAGCCCTATGCAGTAAAAGATCAAAGTATGAAAGTGTACGTGTCGGTAAAACAAATTTGCTGGTCACACAAAAAATATCAAGCATTTCCAAGAAGTACAATTTACAACATAGTACAAAGAAAGATGGCGTCTAAAACAAATTTGACTGTAACATCATTACTTATGACAACATATACTGGGGACTGGTTACTCGTTCGCAATATTTTTACAGGATACTCAGTACTTGATTCTCGTTCTAAATCGATTAAAACATGTGCTTAATATTTGACCTAATTATCTAGAAAATACAAAAATTATAATCAATCATCTACCCGTATATGTTAAAGAAGAATGTCAATGTCCGTCGGGTGTAATAAAAGTGAACCCAACCAACTGACAAAGGATCATTTTTCGAAGTTTGAACAAACAAATATCATCCGAATCTCTAATCTATTATCGAATGTTATAAAATACAGGACGCAGCTCGCAGTTTTTGTCACTGATCAATCAACCTAGGTTTATTTAAATTTATACCCATACTTTTGAGAGCTTTAGAACAAACTGTAACTTATGTTCTATTCGTTGTTTATTAGTATTTTTATTATATTGTTTTATATGATAAATGTAATCATGAACTATCACACGATTGAAGGTCACTCTTTATACAGTCATGGTGTATAATTGATTGTGTGCTATAACGCAGCGTAGTTGTTTCAAAAATACTTTAAACAACTTTAATCTAACAATACATATATTAATAATTTTAACCAATATACGTATAGTTAAACAGTCTACTTACAGGTTGCAGAACTGAAATGACTGGCGTAATAGTGGCCGCGAGTGCATCCACGAGTGACGCCTTGTAGTAATTGTCAGAGTAATGGTTTTTGGAGTTATCATTGTACTTAAATAGGTCCAGCAAGAATTTCACAACTTCAGGGGGACAAATTCCATGAATGTTTCGCAGACCTGAATCATTAATAAAAGATATTTTATCTCCACAATTAATTACATAATTACAATCATATTTTTATCAACTTAAGTTATATTTCGTGAAAATTCAATTGAAACTGTATTTATATGGTAAAATATGATACATAATTACCTGCCATAGCTACAGGAATAGTTTTTTGTAAAAAGTAATGTTGCAAATTATCGAAATTGTTCTGTTTAATAATGTGCGGTGCCGCAAAAGACCCAAACATTTTGCGGAATATTGTCAACATCGCCGGTGGACCAGCCCAGGAACTTATCATTGCATTTGCGACCTGAAAGTTAAGAAATTTTATAATTTATTATACGTTATTAAGGTTGTACGAAACTACGATTTTTGTAAAGTTTGAAAATAAAAAAAATTGAAAAGTTATGTGGAGCTATTTTTCTGTTTTTACATAAAATATACTGTTAGGGTAATAAACTACGTTGCCGAAATTGTGGATATCATTTAGTAAAACATATCGTACGTTACATTTTAAAATGAGTCAAATCCAATTTGAATCGCTTTTTCATATAGGTATAATTCAAACATATAATTATGTTTATTTTCTTAATTTTTAGTCTTTATTCTTCGTGAACGAAATCTAAATTTTACCGTTCATAAGTTTTTTAATTTAATTTTATACGTTTAAAATATAAAAATATATAAAAACAAAACAAAAATCGAGGCTGCACAATCTCAATACAAAATATCAATATTAGATGTACAAGGGCTCTTATACTACACGTCACTAGTGTGACACGAGTCGCGCAAGCGCAATATAGTCGGTCACGCTTACGAGCATGTCATGACGGGAAATTATAAATTTATCTCCTGTCAATAATGCTTAACGCACCTAAATAACTTTTCAATTGAGAAACTTTAGATCTTATGAACGGCTGAAATTTGATTTGACTTATTTTGAAACGTAACGCTTTATATAACCAAGATGGAATCTTTAATCACCTTTGTAAGACAGTGTGCTGCCCGACATCTGATTCTATAAAAAGTCTGTTCATTTTCTATAGTATCTGTTAAAGCTTTTCTCGTAGCGGGTTCCGGGTAGTTGTGTAAAGCATCAATGGCTTCACTCTGTGCTGTGACGTCACGCTCGTGTCTCAGCTGATATTGCCACTGGTAGTCCGGTTGGGAAATCACTGTACTACGTAACAATGACATTTCTGGGTCGAGACGAATCCAAAGGACTGGGGAATCGCTACAATGAGTGATATATGAACACATTAACATACCACAGTACTCGCGAGACTTTTTGAACGCTCTGAATATAGAGTTAATAATAATGCAAAACAAAAAAAAACCAATGATAACGATATTTTTTGATGTTAACACCTTTCCTTTCAGATGCTGGATATATTTTGTGGGAGTGATTTTGGAAAAGGGACGGAAATGTGTTACAGGAAACCGGGAAAGCGCAGGCTATTTCACTTTAACCAATGAGCAACGCACGGTATTTGATGTGACCAATGAGCGTGCTTTTGAATTTGACCAATGGGCACACGCTATTTAATCTGACCAATGAGAGTGCGTTATTTGATTTGACCAATGAGCGCGAGCGGTAGCGCATATAATCAGCTGTGCACTCATCTACAGTTACAGTGTTAATATCTGAGGTTATATGTGTAAACTTATCTTTATTATTAAGCGTCTGACAAAGTTCATCGTTCTTAAAATAATGCGGGTGAATAATATGGAATTATTCGAATGAGTATTTAAATGCAAATCTTTCTCATACTTTTATATGAACTCTTGTGAATATAATGTTTTTCATTGTGATTAAAGAAGTTTCCGCGATTTAGAAGACATACTTATTCGCAAAATTAATTATTTCTAATCATACTTTATTTATTTTGTTTTCAGGATTTAAGCAGTGACCATGACTAGAATCAGCCAATAATATGAGACATAAATTGACTTCACATATATTTCGTCTCAATTTCATAGTA
This sequence comes from Antheraea mylitta, assembly GCA_014332785.1. Classification (NCBI taxonomy): domain Eukaryota; kingdom Metazoa; phylum Arthropoda; class Insecta; order Lepidoptera; family Saturniidae; genus Antheraea; species Antheraea mylitta. The sequence continues at coordinate 1,106,920 of JACEII010000022.1, read as the reverse complement.
GGCTACGATGTCAGACACCATCGGTGTTATTACAAAAAAGTTAAATACTTGGTTTAAAAAAGGTTTCATACGAAATGCACCGGGCTCGCCCGAGGTAAGTTCGCGTTATTCTTTTTTGGCAAGTCTAACCTAATGTAACCAAAGCGAGACAACAGATAAGCAAAATGGCGAAACATTCCGCGAGCGCGGTCCATCTAAAACGTAACCTTTTTATAGCAAGCGTTCAACACGTGTTTAAATTTTTGTAATAACACCGCGTATGTCACTACCGTAAATCTCTTATTTACTTCTTTTTTTTTTTAATTGGCGCCTGTGGTTCTTATTCACTATCCAGCCAGTGTCACGTGACGATTGTAGTAATCCAAGTAACATATGTATTTAAAAGAAAATTTTTGACCGGTAGATAGATATTATAATTAGAGTTTGATTTTATTATACGACATGACTTTACTTATAGGATTGATAAAAGAGAAGGAGATGATTAAGAGAGTTTTCACGCAAATAAGGCGAGGATATTCCGGGGGAAGGATATCGTAAAGTTGATTTTTTTACGGAATTAACACATTGATTTGCCCATTTACCATTTTACTATATGTCTTAATCATACTGTGAAAGGAAAATTCTGGTTTCACTTTTTCGTTAGTATTATGGAAACCGTAGTAAGCAGCTAATAGAATACAATTAATGTTACTCACTCCATGGCGGATAGGTCCATGTCAACTTCCTCTCCAGTACAGAGAGGGATTTTCTTCTTTTTATTCCTTCTACTCTTACTGTGACAAGTTATATCGGCTTTGACGACCGTGTTTTCAATCTGCAGCGTATGCTTAAAAGTACCGTCCAACTCTTGGAGTTGAACGAGTAACGGACCAACATACTTGCGTATACCTCGTTCGTGAACGCTATCCTGACGAATTTCTAATTCAACCGTGTTTCTATAATAAAAATTATGTAACTTCAATCCACTAATTAGTAGTAACGATTAATGAAGATATCATAAAATAAACACAAAAGGAAAAACATAATTTCAAACGGTCAAGGAAATAATAAGGAAAAAAATTAGGTAAAGACAGGTGGTAATTATCAACATTGATTGTTATTGACAAAAATTAAAATGTAGTAAGATTTAAACATCAAATTGTGTTTTATACTACTTTTGCCGCGTTAGGGGAAAATTATGGGTGTACATTTTAAGATGGGCGCCCATACCGTCACGTAAAACCGACACCCTGAAGTTAGCTACGGTAAACATTTTGTTTCTTTGTATTTTTTTGTATTTAAACTTTCAGTGTATTAAATACCTTCTTTCTATTGTTAGTGTCGTTTTTTCTACACACGTAATAAGGCGATAGATTAATTTTTTGAATAAAAGACTTTTATCTTTTTACGCCAAAGAAGTAGAACTCACTAACTCACTTTTTTATAAACATACCCAAGAAATAAAAACAAATTTTAAACTATTGAAAAACTTGGAATGTAGATGGCGTTAACAATTATTTTTTTATGAAAAAAAAAAAAACAAAAAATATCAAACATTTAAGCCATCTGCAGTTTTCAATTTAGTACGATAAGTAGCTAATAGATGGCGTAAAAACAAATCTGAACGTAGCTTCAATTTATACCCAACCTCGCCTATATATGTTTTATATTGAAGCATATATTTTCATCAAAATTTTCAATACCTTTTCCTGTTGAATACTGAAGTCAATTGAAACTTAGCATGACCACCAGTTCGCACCCACTGGTCGACGAAAACTGCCATATCTTTTCCCGTTACTGTGAATATGGCTTTCACAAACAGATTTGTCGATAGCAGTAAATGTCCCCACATCCCACTACCAATCTTAGTATTAGCTGCATTTGCGGCCAGTGAAAGTTGCTTGTTGAACACTTGAAGAAGTAACTCTTGGCCTATGCGTTGTTCCAACATTCTTAACACTAGGTGAGATTTCTTACGCATTACCTAGAAAGGTCAGTGTAAAAAAAAATAAAACTTACACTGCAAAAACAATTAAACTTGTTTTAGTTATGTTCGAGAACAAGTAGAACCTACACAGAAAAAAAATCTTGTTAACCATTCCATCTTATTCTATTCACAGGCCTCTTACTCAATTATATAGCATTCCTATATTGACTTCACAATAAAGACGATCTATCTAATACCCTCATATGTTAAAATCCATCAAACTGTTTAAAATACTGAATGTATCAAAACAATAAACATACATACACTTGTAAAACATTACATTACTTCAGCAGCACAAGTAAAAATACGGATATGGCTCGAATAGAATAATTATAATTGATTCAGATTCCGGATCGAATTATTCAGTTCGATTCGCTATCGAATAATTTGTTAATTTAAATATTCACACACCACTAAAAATAGGCAAAAATCAAATTATATATTATATTAAGTTATGCAGATTTGTAAGTATTACATGTCTATTTATTTCCTATTAATGACCTCAATAAGAAATGAATATAAAAACAATATTGAATTATATTATACTGAGAGATGTAGAAGCATTTAAAAGTTGAGCTTGAGAAATAAAATGTATTATTTAATTACCCTTAACTTAGATTAAGAAGAGATCTGTATCTTAAGAACACCACCTACCCGTCCGGAATATAGCTAGCTAATAATCACCCAGGTGCCTTTCATAAGTAAATTGTATTTATCAAATTCAAACACACTGTTTAAGAGAAAAAATACTAACACATGAACAACAGAATTTTATATACAAAGAGTAGTTATTACTGCGATTGAGATTTTATTTATACTTCACTAAGCAGTAGGCGCAGATTACATACAGCTTGTTAGTTATAAATGCATTGGGCAAAATATATCACTAAACAGGCTCTAGGTATAATTTTTTTATATTGTAAGTTTATGTGTGCAAATACATATATTAAATGTATGTATCTCCATACTATATTGAAAATTTAATACTCACTTCAATATATCGTGGTGACATTGTGTGTACATTACGTACTGGAAAATAGAATACGTCGTTTGGTTCAACACGAGCTCCACTGGCTGGTGGCTGCCAAGGATCCAAAATTATACCACCATATTGTTCTTCATAGCCTACTACCTAGAAATATCAAATAGAATAACTATAATAATAATAAACTAGAATGTATAAGATTAAGAATAAGTATGTCAGAGGAGTTTGAAAATAGCACTTGTGAAAAAGAAGTTAAGGAGAAATAGATAAGTATGGTATGGGTATGTTATGAGAGAAGGTTAGAGGCATGTAACTAAAAAAGTTTTGAGTCTGAAGGTGAACGGATATAGGAATAAAGGAGGACCACAAAAAGTATAGATGGATTGTGTAGAAAAACTTATGTGTCTGAGTCTAAGAGATGTGAATATTGAGATGAGATCTGACATAGAAGACTGTAAAAGGAAAACATGTTGTTCCGACCCAACTTGATAGGATAAGGGCAAAAAGAAGAAGAAAAAGAAGAAGAATAACTACAATAATATTATACAGTTCCAGAGATTTTTTTAAAACACTAACTACTAAAATGAAATATTTGCATTTTATAGCTTACTAGATTTTGTCCGTAAATGTAGACAAGACTCGGGTACAATATTTGGATAAACATAACCATATGTCTTTTTCAGACTATTCCAATCCATAATCATGTGTATGCAAAATGTAATGATGATAAGTTGAATGATTAAGACATGAATGCGTAATTAAATCGACTCACTTTTTTATTTATAATATTAATAAGAATCAATTGAGAAATGTTTTAAATTACATACATAACATCAAGCTGTGATCCTTAGAAGAGAAACAATTAACAAAATAATGTAGGTCAGAATTTACGCTAAACAAGAATGAAACAATGAAGTATTGCTCGGGTTTGTTAGGGCCCCGATGAGAACTGAACATAACCGAAAAGGGCCGAATTGTGAATGCCTATGTCAACGAGGTACCACATTAAGCGATTTAGTCGCGTGGTGAGCCGACCACGATATCTAAGCGGTAGTAATGCTTCAATGCAAGTTTGTTAATGTTTACTTAACTGTGTTAACAGGCAATTAATAATTATAAATATTAAAGATCACTAAAACTTAGTACAAGATTCATTTTTCATAAAATTAAATATACAGTTTAAACATCATTTAACGCCACTTGATTTAACCAAAAATTCTGTGAAACGTCAATGTTTGGTTGATATTCCTTAAATTAATGCTTAGACATTCTAAATTTAAGAACTCTTTCACGCAATTTGTTATATACCTGCTTAATGATTAGTTGTTTTCGATGACTAATCACCACTGTTTTAATATTTCAAACATTTGTATACTATAGCTATTGCATGTTATGGATAATAAAGGAAAAAAAATAGAAATGGTATTTTATTTTCATTTATATTTACTCACCTCTTGTAAATCCTGATGGATCCGGTACCTATAATCATTGTTACCGAAACACTTTTTCGAGTATAATCCACAAAGGTAGTCTGGTATACCTTTCGCAAGCCATAAATCTGACCAATTCTGCATAGTAATAAAACAGCCGAAAAACTGTTCTGCTACTGCTTGTGCCATCGCCTTACGACTTACAAACGTCTGGTCGATTATGGCTATGGAATGAAGAAGATGTGTACTTAAAATGGACATTGTTGTATATGCTGTTGCATCATCTTCTGTCTGCAAATATTTGACAAAACAATAATTTAATATCCTTTACCCAAAAACATCCATTCCACATAATCCTGTTACCAGGTGACTGTTTAAAGTTTAACACCCTTCAATCGTAGGGAAGTTCATGATCACATTTAAACATATAAACTAATAACAAAACAAATACTAATAAACAATAAAGAGAACCTTAGTTAAAGTTTGTTCCAAAACTTTTAAGAGTATGGGAACGTTACTTTTAAACGAATAAAAATCACACCTACAAAAAAATTCAAGGGTCACTTTTCAAGGATAATCATTACGTAACTGCTTATCGTGGGAACAATGCACGGTCTTACAAAAGGAAGTGGGCCGCGTGTTGAGGTGCAGGATGCGAGCAAGACTGAGCAAAAGGGCATGATCCATTCGTTTCCGTATTTACTACACCAAAAGGTTTGGCGTAAATCACCTGATGTTGAATGTATATCAGTTTTGCGTTTCTCGAGATAATTAGGTTAAATATTTATCACCTATTTTTTTTTTTATTGATTCAGAATGAGAAGCAAGTACTGAGTAATCTGTGAGAGTATTGCAACTATTTAACCAGTCATGCTGTATACAAAACACATATACAAATCCATAACACAAAATCCTTATAATATTTGCAAACATATTTCACAAAAGAAGTAGTGGTCAACTAGTAATTTTTTTGCTAATCTTTTTGTTTTCCTAGTGTAAAACTTTATTTCTAGAACAGAGTTTCTTTGACATATTTCATCAATGGATGTAATCATTTTATTTATTTATTAATAGAGAAATAATTATTTTAAGTATTAATTCAAAAAGCATTAATATTTTTTTTATGTAGGTGGCAAACGAACAGACGGGGCACCTGTTGTTAAGCGATCACCGCCGTCCATAGAAACCAGCAACCTCAGAGGAGTCGCGAGTGCGTTACCAGCCTGTGTTTGGGGGCATGGAGAGAAAGGGAGAGGGGTTAGAGAAGGGGGGAAGGGAGAGGAGAGGGGAGGAGAGATGGGTCTCCGGGGCAGTCAATATTTACCAATAGCCTAAATTAACTTCAAGAAACAATGACATTGCACTCACCTCATCTACAAACACCTGTTTATAACAAGGATATGGGTACCTTGTAGACAATGTCTCTTCATAATATTCAAAAGCTTCATGCAAAAATCGTACTGTGTTCTTTAATATTTGCATTAAATTCGGAAGACAATAGTGTGTCACTTCATTCATAAAGGGATCAACATATGTCTCAAATGGACTGTAATAAAAATACATATCAAATATTAATCCAATATGGCAACTGCAACGTAATTTGCAGTTATAATGTACAAGAAGATTCAATAGCTCTTATTGATGATAAAAATTAAATTATGAATTGTATTTTACCAATATGTTCATATTATATCAATACAGTCGAAATCGGTTATAAGGACACTGAAGGAACTGCTCATATTTAGTCGCAAAAACTGATAGTCGTAACAACTGGTAATGTTTTCAAGATACAGCATTCAATCAGGAACTTTGTTCTAGGTCAATATAACCGGTATGGTGTTCGAAACGAAGTCGCCGTAAGCGGATTTGACTGTATTTTACTGTATGACTAGTTACAGACAAAAAAACCCAAGCACCAGAATACTTGCCGCACTTTTTCGAGGCAAACAAAATAATCACTGAATGTGTAATTTATGCCTATGAAAATCATGGTTTCTTACTAGTAAAACAATTATATATTAAAAGAAGCTATGATGATATATTTTAAAATCGACCCAGTGTCTCAAAAGAGCAATTTAATATATTTAATCAAGATCTACTGAATTAGTTTTTAGTGATGCATGCACAACTGCAGATCTCTATCATTTTATCTGTATGATAATATTATCATGTAATGAAAATTATAAAATATATAATCAAGTAATCGTAAAAATAATATTAAGTGATAGAGTAAGATCAGATTTGCGAGGGGTAAGTGGTAATTTTATGAAGTCCTCTGGTAGGCTCTTACTCTTATATGACAATAAAACATTGTTTAAAAAAGTAAAGTAACATCCTTAAAGATCAAAACTGCATACAGTTATTATACTTAGAAGTATATTATATACTTATATAAGAGAGTTATCTTAATATTTTATAAACCAAAAGATTCGTATAAGTGTATAGTGTTACCTAGTAAAAGATTCATCAAAATAAGTTGTCTAATTTTCTAAAGAGTTGCGCTAACTTTTTTTTTTCGAACTTAACAGTTTCACTGGACTATCCAGTTGCCCTAACAAAAGTTCCACATTTTATTACTATTTTCACTATACCAAACTTTGGAGGTGTGAAGTTCCATAGGCTATGGTTTACCTTATCCTTACACTTTTTTGTTAAGTTATTACTTACCCTATAGCCAGTGCAATATTGGGCGCACATGCAGGTGTATTAACTAGATAATGGAATGTTTTCCTCCTATGATCTGGAGTGTACACCACATCTACTAATTCTCCACAAGACACAGCTGTCAAACACTCGTCTACAGTAAATTCTAGTTTCCAAGTGCATGGCTCTGCAAAACTATCTACACATGGGAACCAAAGACGAGCTGAATGACCATAGGTGAACATGTGTGCAGATTTCTAAAACAACAATATTAAATTATTATGAAAAAGAAATTAAATACATAGAGTAAAAGTCTCAAAATCTTTTGGCAAAACCATTTTCATAGTTAAGCATCATTATCGGATCAAAGAGCTATTATTATCAATATGAAATTTTTGTATACAGAATGTAACCTCAATAGAGATTGTATCAAACTCTTAACTAAGATTCCCTTTAAAAAAACCAGGAAATCGACACAGTCATCTGGCACCCACAGCCAGTTAAACATATTATGTAAAGAACTCTATCTCATAGAGATCTTTTTAATGTGTATGGCACAAAGTTCTTCCATATTAATTTATTCCACCATAACATGAACATTTATATCCAGAAACTGGTTTCCAAAACATATTAGTATTTTAATGACAGATTATTGAATAGGAACATATCAGACTTACACATAAATTCACAAATCCACAAGAACACTTAACATCATGGTCACACTCAAACCTAGAATGGGCTTACTTAAATATATTTAATTGAATATAGGTACTATATAAAATGTAATCATTATTAATTTATAATGGGCACAACCAATGGCATTTTAACTAAAAAACTGTAAAAAGGTCATAAGCGCTTCGACTTGTTAAAACTTGGCTAGCTAGCTTAATTTTGACAACTGTCCTGTCAACCCGCCCATATCTGAGCAACATATAATTATCTCTTTTTTACCACCGATATTGAGAATACGCCATCTTACTTCGACATTTTATCTAAGACAGTGTGGTGTACATTATATCACTTTAGGTGTGTGTTTTCGTGCCTTTTTAATCAAATTAAGGGTGTAAGGGGTGTCGAATAACATCATAAAACTTGAGGCACCCAAGCCAACCTCACCTGCACGTGGTGCACCCTGCTGAATAACGAACGAGGCAATGGCGTAAGCGGGGTGGTAGGGCTTTACAGCCCGACTGGGTCGCAACCACCATGTATATGGCGAAAAAGCCCGTAATAGTGACTCGCTTTTGCGAGTTGCGTTTCGGGATCAGCCTGTGCATATCCAGCTTTTTGCGGGCCGGCATGATAGTGGCGACCGGCGATGGATAGTGTGTCACTCGGTGGTTGCTATTATTTTTGAATTGTACTGTGCTTACCATCAGGCATAGTGCAGTCATTTTGCCGTGCTACGATAAAAAAAAAAAAAAGTTTTTTAGTTATAATAATCATTGGACACAACATGTTTGCAAATATCAAATTTTATTATGTATTAAATGTGCTGTAAGTTAATATACACACAAGAAATAAATAACTAACATAATTAACTGATATTTGAACCAAGGATAGTGAAAAAGTAAGTACACAAATAGGTCTCAAGTATAGAGCTAGCTGGCTCTAGTTTTAGAGGCAGATTACAACTTGAAGATGATAGATAACCAGCCTTATGTATTTAACAGATCTAACACAATAGACCATTTCTATATCATCGTTAATTCAGCTCAATGTAGATATATACAAAATAATAGTTTAAATTTATATTTTACCTCAACTAAAGTTCCCTCCCCTTCAGGCACAACAAAATGCATGCCACCTTGTGGAGATTCTAGAGAGAACTCAATGCCAATCCGAAGGCCTCGTCCTTCCCCTACCAAATGTGCAGCTTCATCTGGCACTTGTATGTGTAGCTCACCAGAATTATGATCTGGGTCAATCTTTTGGGCTGCAGCTAAGTGATATTTGCTGAATACTTCCAATGATCTCCTGAAACAACAAATTTGATTTTTATTGTAATGGAACCAATGAAATCCTAAAATATGAAACTACATGATAAATTTCAATGATTCTACTGTCACAAATCAATTTTTTTTAATTATCTATCACAATCATTAAATTGCTCATTCTTTTTATACATAGTTCCTACATTTTTCTTATGCAATTATGATATTTCAATAGAAATATACATATAATAGCTCATAAACACAAAAACAATGAATACATTTTTTGTATATTTATGATCTAGTAATATATTTATAACCTTGCCCAATTTTTTTACTCCAGATATTGAAGTCATATCATCAGCGGTTACAGTGATAGAAAAGCTTAATTATCTAATAGAAACTATATAATTTCTATATAGCTTAATTTAAAAGCTATATTACGATTTCTTAATATAAACTCAGTATACTGGCAGTTAACAATATAAACAAGGTAATTTAATACAATATAACAAATAAACCCCCTAGAACTATAAAGCTTTATATTAAAACCTTTTTAGTCAATAACATCCAATTTTTTTTTATTACTAGATAACATCACAAACAACAAATGGAACATATACATAATTTATTATAATATATCCAACAATGACACCACCATTCAGCTACGTGCTGCAGCACAGCTGGGTGATACTGCAGCACTGATTTTCAAGGGAGGCCCAGAGTAATGTACGGATCTGTAGTCAGTATAATGACAAAAACAATATAACAGAATTTATAACGCGTAAGCAGTTATGTATGAAAGTTAAAATATAAAACTATAACAAAACTTACGTGTTTGGATCTGCTTGGCATATATCCAGAAATGGGTCACAATACTGAAAATTTGCTTCATATTGATCATTCAAACAGACCCGATATATGCGAGACTGTTTTGCGTTTAGGCGTATATACCGTAAATTATCCTTCAGAGGCACAACAGTCAGTTCTACAAAACCCTACAAACAAACATACAATTAACGACGGTTTTTCAAAATAATATAATGTTAGAGTTAATAAATCTTACTATAATGCTCCTCCTTTCAAAACTTATTCCTGTTAAACTTAATATTTGATGAGCTGTGAATACGAAAACAAAACTATTAAATACAACACCAAAAGTTTACACAATAGTATAGCATCTATTGTGATACTTATAATTTAAACGGACGACAATTGTCTCCAGTACGTTCTTTCTTCATGATTACTTCATAAGTCCATTATGGGTTATGTGAAAAATATTGAAAATTTTAAAGAAAAACGCATACTAGTACACGAAATTAGAGCAATTTCTATGCAGTTTATACACGAGTTTGGTTTTATGATTTTTGACACAGCATCCACAACAGATAACAATTACTTGACAGCTAACGTCAATTAGGGATGCCATCGAAGATTAATTAATCGAATAATAATTTAAGAAATAGAATAATAGCAATTAATTAGACGCTCTCTGGTAACTAGAGCTATTAGTATTTGCTCTCTGCTTAAGGATGAACATAAAATAATATTTATTTTAAAGCTTTGGAGCTTAAGTTATAATTGGCAAATTTTCAGCTGCTAATAAAAGTATCAAACATTTCCAGGAACATTATTTCAGCTTCTTGGTATGTATGCGAGGAATTTACTTTTACTCAAACGACCTGTAAGGGCATACTTAATACTTTCCAAAGTAGTACTAGTAGGATCAAGTTCCGAAGTTCCGACTATATCTTCTTATTGCACTGATAAGCTTACACATATTTACTGCTCAACAGATTCAGCTTTTAAATTAATGTACCGATACCTAGGATACGGATTATTTTAACTTTTCGATTTACTCTAAAAAACTATAATACAAAAGTAATTATGTGGCATAAAAAACCATAGAACATCCAAGTTAATATCTCTACGGCCCATTACATAAGAGGCCTATACATTCTGTGGAGTTTAATTCAAAAGAAATTATTATTTGGTGGCGGTGATGACTTACTGTCAGGTGTCACGCATGTTCATTTGCTAACAATGGTATAAAAAAACAATTTGGATTTGCGATATATACTGAAAACGAACTAAGTCTAAAATTTAATATGAATACTTATTTTTCACCATGAGATACAAATTCATAATATTTACATGACAGATTGTTTTTCGTTTTATAAAAATATCATTGGCTACATAGTTTTTTTTTTTTACTTTATTTTTGGCAATTTATCTTTCAAATTATTACTGCCATTGTCGCGTAGTTGAATGTTACAAGTGTCCTCCGATCATTTCAATATTAAGCGTCGTGTCAATCAATATTCTAACAAGATGGTGGATCCCTTGTTAGAACCTTCCAGGAAGTTTTTGTAGCATCTCAGAATTTCATGCTTCGTGTTATTATTTTCCATTCACTTCACTTATGCACAATAAACTAACTATATTACGTAAAACACCACCAAATTTACAAAATATAGAATCAAATAACACAAGATTATGAATAAAATATAAAATCCACTACATGATAGACTAAAATCCCGTCAAAAACTCCGCCTACATAGTTTATAATAAAAATATTGAGAATTGAGTACTGAATATACTATAAATTTAGTAAGTGTATAAAATGTCGAATGCAGTCTAGAATTCTAGTCTAGTGATTCAGGTTCATAATAATTCTAGGACTCGTATTTTTTACTACAAGAATGTTGATCCAGTCCAAGACGTCAATAATAACTGTTTAAGATATATTCACAAGCTCTGTATCAAATTCAAAGAGTTAGAATCGAAAAAGAAAATTATTTAAAAATCTAGTTAAATTATTTGCTGCTCTAAGTATAGTCTTACGTTCGGCTTGCAAATAAAACTATCAAAAGCTTAATTTAAAGTTACGTTTAAATACTATTACAGGACTTTCAAATTGGCATTTATTTATTTTTAAATTAGATAATCGCGATGGCATACATGTAATATAATACGTATTTTACGCCTGAAATGGATATTAGGTAGTAAAATTAATTTAAGTTTTTTTTACCATTGATATTTAATTTCGAATTTGTAACGCGTCTCTATTGCTTACTGATTAATTTTTATGAAAATGTCACTAATGTCAATCAGGAAAGTCAGAAAGTAGAAAAGTATATTGCGATTGTGATTGGTGATTGCGATATGTATATTGCTTACGATCGTTTCATACATAGTGGAATAAAATAATTATTATTGCAAAATTGAATGACCATTACCGTCAAAGCTTTTACACTAAGATTATACATTTTCTTTTTAGAAGTTACTGTGTGTTATATTAGAGACAACAGATTTCATGTCATGTTTGGTTTTGAATGAACAGAATGTGGGATTTACCATATTTATCGTGTTTAGCTCTGTATATATTTTCATTTCAAATTATCGTTACGAATTCTCGCACATCTAATGTTTGGAAATTGAATGTGGACGAGGATAAAATTGTTGATGGTACAACAGTGGCTCAGGTCAGTTAGAATTCTGTATTAAATAATTTATATAATCAAAGCATTATAAATCCCTATACATAAATATTGGCCTTTCAACCAGTCATTGTAAAACTGAAAACAGGTTTACCTTGAATATACATCTTTTGTAGGTACATTGAATTATTCTCTTTGATAATTTGGTTATAAATTTAATTTTCAAAGTAATAGATTGTATGAATTGTTTCAAATTTAAAGTTTATTTTAGGATGACACTCAAAAACAGAGAATGAATGAGGATGACTCTATATTTGATATAATAACTTCAACTGTATATTACGGTAACACTTGGACTAAGCATGGTTTTGATATGTTCTGTACGGATTGTCAGATATATGAACAGCAGAGGTACATATATTATTTTTATTATTAACATACTACTGTGTTAAGTTAGAAAATAAAAAATAAATTGGATTATATTAGTATAATATAGTTCAACCAATCTAAACTATGTTGCCCATATGCACAGTAAAACTTATCACAATGATCTTCTTAATTTAATTTTGTAAAGAATCAATCTATGTAAAAGAAGTAGACAATTTAATTTAATATTTTAAATTTAAAACTATATGTTATATTAGATTTTGCTCATATTAATGTAATTTACTTATACTTCAGGAATAGTACTTTTGTTACTTTATTAACACCACCTCATGCTCATCGGCCTTTGCAATGGCTGGCTCGCTCTGTCTTTTTTTATATCATATAGGAGGCAAAAGAACAGGTTCCGACGACAGGTAATGAACACCTGATGTTAAGCGATCACCACGGCCCAGAGACACTAGCAACACCAGGGGAGTTGCAAGTGCGTTGCCAGCCTGTGTTTTTGGAGAAAGGGGATGGGGAGAAAAGAAAGAAGAGGGGAAGGGAGATGGTTTTCGGTGCTCTCACTGACTGAACAAAACGCACCAATGCAAGCACTGTTACTTCACATCGGTGTTCCGCCGGTCACAGTAGAAGTCAGCAAGCATAAAGTGGTGTTAATATGTAAGTGCCATACTTCTTTTTCTCAAGTAAACGTACCCTGTTTTCTTTCTATACCCATGATTATGTGTATGCAAAATTTGATGATGATATGTTAAGTAATTAAGGCATTGTAGTGTAATAAACAAACTCTCATTCATACTTATTGTATTAGTTAGGATTAAAGTATAATAATTACATTTCAATGTGATCTCTACAGGGCTGGTGGTGAAAATAATGATGAAATAGCACCATCGGAGGTAAATGGACATGCTGATGATGAATACTTAGATTGTGGTAAATCTGTGAATTTTACATACTATGACAATTTGGTGGGAGTAGCACGGCGTCATAGACATCCTAATGTGCCTGAACCACAGGTAACAAAAATTATTTTGATTTTTGTAAATCAATGTATTATAATATGTACATCTAAAATATATATGAATAATTATGTTATACATTCTTTCTTAATAAATGACAATATTTTTAATGTTTCATAAGAAATATGTGTTTTATCTAATTAATTATGGGCATTGTGGTCAAACATTATAAGCAATTTACCAATTTTAAGTTATATTTGTTAAATTTTAGCATTACTGCTTAGACACTATGGAAAAGTGTAATAATTTGTGTAATATATAATACTTTGAAAAATATTTTATAGTCCAGTAAAAATCTTGTCATATTTGGTCTAGTCATTTTGTAGATTAGCCCACATAAACAAAATTGAAGTTTTTAATTCAATCTTAATGCCAGAAGTCATTTCCTTGCAAGGAATTAGATATACTGTTATCAGAAATAAAAGTTATTGTAGGTACTGCAAATATCAAATGGAAGTTCATGCATTAGTTTGTTTTGTATACAATTTTAAAACTTCATAAGGTGTAATATTTGTAAATATTACAAATTTTGATTACTTCTGTTCATTAAATTGAAACAGGAAATCAAATAAAGCGGTAATTGTTTGGTCACTTAAATATGCTTGAATTTATAATTCTGTTTTTGGTACTTAAATCTAAAAATATTAAAATGTCCATTTTTATGTACTATAATTATAGAAATTCTTCTCTATCACATATTAACTGATCTATTGACTCATTGGGAACTGCATAATTTTTATTGCAAACCTTAAATTATGCAATTTCCAAATCACATAGATATTAATTGGTGGTAGAGCCACGCTGAAGTTAATACTGGCTTTAGCATAAATGGATCGGCTTGTTTGGGGTAGTACCACCCTCTCACAGAAAACTGACGTTAAGTAACAATGCTTGTGTTGTCGCATTTCGTTCGATTAGTGAGAGCGCCGACTCTCCTGCTGTTGCAAGTGTCTATGGACAGTGGTGATCACTTAATATTAGGTAACCAACCCACCTCTTCATTTGCCTTCTATGATATACAAAAAATTATTAAAAAAATATATTCTAAAACCTAATAATAATCTGTTTGAATTTTATTTTAAAACAAATATAAACATGAAGCTCATGAGTTAATTTATATAAGAATAAAAAATTATCAGTGCAATAAAAAACATTATTTGTGTTGAAGTCATTTTTTAAGGACATGGTAAACAAGATGTAACATTTATTTAAATATCTTATCTTTTCAATATCAATAAAATGTAAAGTCTTAGCCATACATTGTATTATTGGAATATAATGTATACTATGTAATACTTTAGGTGAGCTATTTACTTTTACTAAATATCACTTGTATAAACATGATGAAATACAACTGTGTGTACATTTAAATTTTGTATTCCTTTGATCATTATCATGTAACATAGGAAACGTAACAAAATTACAAAAGAATATGTATGAATTTTACAATAAGTCAGACTGGTTAGTGTAAATTAATGAGATATGTACTTTAAAGATTAAGAATAGTTGACACCCTTGTAAAAGTCTAATCGTGATTTAAATTAGTAGTAATTGAAATTATTGCACGCCTGTCCACCTGGCAAAAATTAGAGTCCGGGATCAATCGCTGTGTGAATGTGGTTTGGATGAAGGAAACCTGGACCATGTCTTTTTTAATTGTCCAATTTGGCGCGTGTCGCTATATGACATACTCCCCCAGGAGTTATCCCTTCCCACCCATATGCAATTTCTCCTCTCCCTCTTCTTTACTCCTTTTATAACCCTTTTGTGCAAGTATATTAACATGTATAAAATTAAGCTGCAACTAATTTATTGTATTATAGTTGTATGTACTATGTCTCGCATGTCTCGCAATGTTTTATAGGTTACACTTTGGAGAGTGTGCACAGGAATTACATGATATAATTCCGCCGTTTCCCATTCCATGTGAGGACGACTAGACGCCGTGAGGGTTTCCACCCTTTCGTGGTTGATATTCCCGTAATTCGTACGAAGTGATTTGCTTCCACATTCATTACACGTATGGCTAAGGAGTGGAAGTCACTCCCGGCGTCTGTCTTCCTGACATCTTATAACTTGGGAGTATTTAAGAGTAGAGTGAATAGGCACCTAGTGGGTAAGCGCGATACATCATCGGCCTCATCGTCACTTACCATCAGGTGAGATTGTGGCCAAGCGTGTACCTGTTGAATATTAGAAAAAAAAAACTATATAGATCTATATTTATTCATATTAGGCATATATCTACTAACTTAATCATTTAGGAATTGACTAATCCCGATGGTGTATTGTCCTTGTAATTTGTTATACATAAATGGTGGTGGTGGAAACCAACTTCGAATCTTTTGTTGTTGAATTAGCATCGGAGTTATTCTTAATGTACATGGCACTGGCAGAGTTGTGAATTTTTCCATAGTCGCCAAGGACTGAATAAAAAAAGATTATATAATACAATCTTTTTAGGTCCATTTTAATGTCTATCTTTTTTTTATAATTATATATTTACATATATAATATTACCCATATTATAAGAGGATTGTAATAATTATTTTTAAGAATCAATTCAATTACTCTGTTTAACATGTCATATTTATTAGGTGGCCCTTATATTTACAAAGAAGAAGAATGGAGTGACAGAGTTTGACATAAATACATTAGAAAAACGACTAAAGAAGGCTAAACGGGAGAAACCAAAATCAGTACAACTTTACAACCAAATTGGAAACTTCTGGAGGATCAAAGGCGATACTCGACAATCAATAGAGTGTTTCCGCCGAGCTCTTGCTGTTTCACCATATAATGCAGAAGTAATTTCTTTTAATTAGTTACCTTGAGATGATTACAGTGACCCATATAAATCTTCAATGGTAATGGAAAATTTAGTCAAATTGTTGCCTAATAAGTCAAAGTATAGTCTCCGATTTATTCTTTTAATTAATTCAGTTCTGTTGACACTCGATATTTTAAAATATACTGAAACGAATTTATCGCCTCTAGAATTTTTACTTTCTAGGACTAGAGGGCCGGGCCTTTCTAGGACTAGGACTACCTCACAGGGTTAAGACTAATTCCATTGTTTGTCATTATAAGTTGTAGTCTTCTTCTTTAATTTATAACGCCATGTGTAAGCAATATAGAATTCCGCCAATGTCATGTAGATGTGTGTGTGCTGTCTGTGGCAGATAGTGTCATAAACGAAGTATACTGATTATTGAATGTAATTCGAAAAATGAGATAGTTAATTTGTGTTCAGACCAAGTTATTGTACGTTTCCCACAAATATACATATAATACTAAGGTGGATGCTACTTTGCACTTCCACTTGGAACTGATTGACCACTACTACGTCTAACTACAACAAAGAATAATAAATTAATTAAAATATGTTGTAGATTGACGTGTAATCTCGACAATCGGTTACACGTGTTTGACTCCGCCACAGAGCATCATCAGATCGATGTTGACTCTTCCGTTGCGAGCGGGCGAGTGAGCGCCACCTTAGTATTCAATGATGGATTTCCGCAAAGTAATGCCTTCTTCAATCAAATAATATTCATATAAGCAGATATGATACATATCGATTAAGAAATAGACAATCTGATTAAAGACTGATTTTGTTAAATTACATAAATAATGACATGTAAAATTAAAGGGTTATTATTCGCTGAAACTCAGAGACTCGTAAGGAGAATCCGTTTCTCGAACAATTAAAGAATATATGATCTGAAGAACCATCGTCTAGGCCCCATTCGCAGAAATAATGGTTCCTAATCCTCAATGTACTGATGTACAAGTATGACCTAGACGTAGAAGACAGATGATGGGAATAACGGCCTTATTGAGATACGGACATTTAAAAAAGCCTATAATAAAAATGTCCACTAGGTGCTACTTAATCTAGCGCGCGTGTTGTTCACACTGCAATACCTCGACGACGCAATATTCCTGACGCGGCGCTCGCTCGAGGTGCAGTCGCCGGATCGCAGCGTGTGGCAACAGTATTTCACACTCGGCGAGATATTCAAAGCATATGGGCATTATCAGGTGAATGAACCTCGCCTTTCTCAAACACTCTGTATATCGTGTGCTTTTTTATATAAATGTCATTAAAGAGATTGCTATTGCAACTTTTTGCAAAAATGGAGCTTTTTTAATTATTGCCTTATGTTTCATTTAATTTGGTTTAATTAATATAACTATATTTATAGATTGATTTATTAAATGTGCCTATTCCGTTAATGAATGATATATAATTAACATATAGTAATCATAATAATATATAATTGAATCAAAATAATTATATATGGGGCATTCCACGTCAAATCGGACAGATTAAAAACAAAGAAAATTATTTCCTCAATTTTGTGATATGTTCTAGTACCCATAGCCTTTCTAGTAAATTTTAAGATCTTTTTTATTATTCGTTCAAAAGATAGTTTGTCTTAGTTTTTTGGACATAACTTTTTTTTTTAAATGGACCAATGTTGACCTTTTCTTTAATATTCTGTTTTTACTTGGCCATTATTCTTTTTTAAACGAAATGTACATTCACTCTTTAAAACTCAAGTTAAAGTTTAAAATTAAAGAGTCTTTAATAAAGAAAATTAAAATATCTTCGATTTTTCCACGAAGGCCATGTAAAAACAATGGATTAAAAAAAGGTCAAATTTGGAAAATTATAAAAAAGTTATGTCCAAAAACTAAGAGGAACTATCTTTTGAACGACTTATAAAATTAAATCTCAAAATTTATCAGAGAGCCTGTTATGAGTGGTACTATATCATATCATAAAATTGGGAAAAACAAAAAAAAATCAAACCTAGCGATTTAGCGTGGAATACCCCATGTGCATGTGAAGTTAAACAAATATTTTTTTATGTCATATCCATTATCACACTACCATAATTAGAACATCCTAAAGAAATACCTCATCGACACTTTATTTTTGGCTCACTACTCTGGGGACTATTTTGAGAAGAAAAAAAAAAATGGAACGCGACACCAAAACGTTAGTGTCCATTTAAAACGGGTAATTTATTTTCGATACAGGAAGCGGCGATGCATCTCAGGCACGCTCTGGACCTGAAGCCGGACTTTGAGCCGGCACTCGCTGCGCTTAAAGACATAGAGAATATACCGGAAGCTTCGGTACACGTGTACACGCTCCTTATCATTATCTGTTTGGTAAGTATAAACGATGTTTTTTTTACGTAGTCCAGTGAAGCTGTTAAGACTTTGCTAGGTCAATAGCGTAATCAGGTCGAAAAAAAAGTTTTTTTTTTGCCAACCAGTCTTCTAGTAGACTATTACTACCATTGTCGTGTGAGTAATGATACTATAAGTTTCTTGAATTTCAATGAACTAACAAGATGGTGGCCATCTTGTTAGAATTTTTCTGAGAGTTTTTGTGGCAAGACAGAAGCTATGTTCCGTAGTATTATTTCCGATCCACTTCATTTGTGCACAATAACCAAATTGTATTACGTAAAACACAACCAAAATTACAAAATATAGAGCCAAATAACACAAGATTATGAATAAAATATAAAATCCACTACATGACAAACTAAAATCCCATCAATACTTCTATAAACGATCTTAATGACTTCAAAAAACCTGCATACAACCCATGCTTACTCCGTTCAACCTCTCCGCCAACGGAGGACAGGTGGGAGGAGGTGGCGCTTTGCCCAACTCCTCCCGCCACCGTAGCCGAACCTGAGGGGATACAGCCGTGGGGCCCATCCCTTCATTGCACAGGTCCGGCGGACGAGGGGAGGCAGCTGGTGTGTATCCAACTGCCTCTCTATAGGGAGGAGCCCAGCGGCCACATTCCGCCGGACGGACCGTCAGGGCGGCTCTACAAGGTTGATTAGCTTAGATGATCCCTTGCCACCCTAACAATTACGGTCTGTCGGTACACCGTGGGGTTTTAGTCCGTGCGAGTCGGACATAACCCACCCTCTCCCCCGAGGGGGTGGGTATCCATAAGGGATATCCCCACGTTAAAAAAAAAACATTGTTTTGACCGTGTCATGTGACTGAACCCCTCTTAAACGGCAGGACGGATTTTGATGAAATTGTTTACGTGCCCACGTGGATTTTATAATGGTTTAGGTTCACAATTGGACCCGGTAGGAGGCGCTACGGCTGAATTATTTATTCATACGTTGCAGTAAAAAATATGATAAATACTAAAAATCAGAAAGCTATTTTTTCTCATCCTTATAATGATTATTCTCCTATAAACCAGACTGAGTTTGTTTCACTTTCCATCCAAACCGTAATCATAGAATTGTCTCTATCAGAATCGGTGTCTCAAAATGTATATACAAATTAGTTATTTCCACCTCTTTACCTCAATGAATCTGCCAATGAGTTCCAATTAAATGAAAGTTAGCTTACAGAGTATTTAAGATATCGCGTCTCACGTGAAGCTATTAAATTCCGTAACTCCAAATATCAAGATCATTTGTTGAAATGACACCAGAATCTTGTTAACCTTGTTTTTATTTCTATTTGTACAAGAAATTGTTTACATCGAGGTGAAAACTAAAATAAAATATGACTAATATCTATTCAATGTCGTATGCAAGTGGTAAGCATCACTTGACATACGCCAAGTTATTTTTTTATTACAAAAAATATCATAGATCTGTCTCAGAAAAAGAGGTTTATTAATTTCATTAAAAAAAGGATTTGTTTCTGCTGTGATATTAAAACCGTAAAAAGAATTCAGTTACATACGTTTCTCATAGAAAGGCTACGTATATTCGACTGGTATTTGATATTCGTTGTTCGGCCCTTTTTTATTTACTACCAGCTGCCCTCTCCGGCTTTGCGCAAGTATACCAAGAACATGAGATCATATCTTACCTTAACAATATGAACATATAGGTAATCAAAGTTATAATGTCAATTTTGTCGATGTTTTTGGTGATCTGCCTCACTCGCTCACTGCCTTTTACATATATTTTCACGTTACACAGGCAATAAAAAAAGAATTAGCTGAATAAATTCTGCCTTAGATGTTTTTGGCGGGATTTTAGTCAGTCATGTAGTGGATTTTATACTTTATTCATAATCTTGTGTTATTTGACTCTATATTTTGTAAATTCGGTGGTGTTTTACGTAATATAGTAAGTTTATTGTGCATAAGTGAAGTGAATGGAAAATGATACCACGGAGCATGAAATCTGAGATACCACAAAAACTCCCTGGAAGGTTCTAACAAGGGATCCACCATCTTGTTAGAATATGGTTTCACACTATGCTTAATATTGGAATGATCACACGAAGTTTGTGATATTATTGACTACGTGAGAATGGCAGAAAAATCTGAAAGATTGACTGTCAAAAATAAAGTTTAAAAAAAAATCTGCTTTTACGTATTCGATTTTTGTTTTCTTTTTTGTATTCGACCGAATAGTTCGTGCGAAACTTTTTCAATTACCCAAATTTCCTTATATTTAATTAATACATAATTTTCAGGTAATGGGAGTACTATTGGTGATATTATCATCAGTCGACAATGGAGGGGAAGTGGAAGAACATAAGACTCAACGTCATTTCAATCGAGCAATGGCGATGCGTTCGTTACGTGGAGTGGCGCTCGGCGGTTCGCGCAGTCGTAAGAAAGGTGGTTCATAAACTCATCATGATTCTAACTTATCTTTCTAACCCTGGGTGTAAGATCTCCACATAGTATCAAAACAAACTATTTCCACATTTAATGGAGTATTTTTTTTTTATTTAATTCCATAACCCAGTCATAAAATATAGTTCCTATTAAAGTGTTATTTATGCTGCAGATTGTAGACTATTCGATTCTATAAACAAGTACAAAATTATGTATATCTTCAGACACAGTCTGTTTATTTTATCTAATACAAAAACAATGTCTTCATGTCAAATTCTGCATATAATTTGTTAATTATTGTATTCTATAACATAACAAACTTGAATTCTGATCTAGAGACAGTTTTAGAAACATTGATATATTTAGTATACATTGCACAAAGCATTGAATTTAAATTCCTAATTTCCAAATACATTTAATTCATGTAACACTGAGTAAAAAAGAAAAAAAATGCTTTAAGACATTATTTATAAGTGTTCAGTTTACCAAATAACGTATTCAAAGATATCTATTGTCAAATATATATATATTTTAATATACAATATATTAATGGAGATCTTAAACTAAGGTTACAAAATGAACAACGGAATTATCGCTTATAATGAGTAAATCGTCAAGTGATATTGAAATGGTTATAACAGTTTTTGTGTATATTTAATGTTGCTATGAAAAGTACGCCAAAAAACCGATACATCATAGTACTGTTCTGTTATTTTTTTATTTACTAAAAATCTATGGTTTATTTTACAAAATCATATAGCTCAGAAAATTTTATAGTCCAGTTTAAATTAACCCTCAAAAAATCCTACTATTATTATGTTTAATAACCCAACTGTTGATATCAATTAGTTGGCGAGAAACAGGATACATTGTTCTATTTTTTTTAATTAATAATATCTGTTTATTTATCAAATTAATATAACTCAGACGATTTTATGACTCAGTTTAACTTAACCCTTAATATTCCCACTATTGTTATGTTTAATAAATTGACTGTTGATATCAATAAGTTAGCGAGAAACTCAGTAACCCGTAGTACTGTTATGTTTTTAAAAAAATCGTAAATGTCTGTTTATTTATCACAATAATATAGCTCAGGCAATTTTATGGCTCAAATTAACTTAATCCTTAAAATTCCCACTATTGTTGTTTAGTAACTACTGTTTATTCAGTCAGTTGGCCAAAAAAAAAAACTGATACATTGCAGTATTGTTCTTTTATTTAATTATTTTTACTAGTAACCTCTGTTTATTTATGAAATTCATATAGCACAAATAATTTTATGGCTCAGTTTAACTTAACTCTTAAAATTCCCGCTATTGTTACGTTTAAAAACCCACTATTGATATCAATCAGTAAGGGAGAAATGTAATACATTGTAGTACCTTTCTGTTAATATTTTTTACCAAAAATCTCCATTTTACATCAAGTTAACATAGTCTACGTAATATTATGTCTCAGTAAAAATTAACTCCTAAAATTCCCACAATTGTTATGTTTAATAATCTCACTGTTGATATCAGTAGGCGAGAAGAGATACATTATAGTACTGTTCTATTACTTTTTTGATAAAATCTCTGTTAATTTACTGAGTTCACTTAGTAAAATTAATTATATTAATATAGACCAATTTTTGGGTTCAGTTTAATTTTACCATTAAAATTCCTACATTTGTTGGTATCTTAAATAACCTTATTGTTGATATCAATAGGCGACAAAACCAAAACATTGTAGCACTGTTCTGTTAATATTTGTTTTTACTAAATATATTTTTTAATTATCAAGTTTATATAGCTCAAGCCATTGTATTGCTCAGCTTAATTTACGTCTATAAGGAAATAAATGTATGTGGGTATTATTGCTACTTGATTGTTTAATTCAATCATCAATATTGATTGAGATCAAGGAAGTGAATTCTAAACGCAGTTAAATCTCATATGGGGATTTAAAATGTCATGACTTCATAACGAAACATCTCAATACTTGTGAACAATAAATATCTCATTTTTATTTTAGAGCTATGTTTGTACGAATATTTACTAATCAATACCTGTGACTAGACAAAATTCGTGCTTTTCGTTTAGTATAAATTCATGATTGTACGCTAATATCCTAGGATCCTCCAAGATATTAAAGTCTAGGATGTTTTTTATATGTAGTAGAAATATTTGATAAGATTTTGGCACCCTGTCAAATGACACGGGGTCGAATCCCATAAAGCTAAGTGTTTGGTGAAGGAATACTTCATGATGAAGGTAGAGTATAGTATAGCATGCTCAAGCGCGTCGAGAGCGATTACGTAAACGTGACGGCAAAAGAGAGCGTCATGCCGTTTGCCGTGAGGGCATAACGTTGACTTCACTGTCAAAGCGCGCCAAAAGAGGTTTCACATAAAAAAATTATTACATTTTGCTTATGGTATTATTGTCGAGTATTACTGTAATAGTTGATACCGTCCATTGACATACATCTATCATATAATATCAAAGTAGAAAGTAAATACAAGAAGACAAATTAGGTTTATAAATTAATCTTTCCTGCTTCAGGTCAGAGAATTACTAATCGTTTATTTTTTTGATAAAACTATTAAACAATTTCTTTTACGAGTTGTGATATAGAGACATATAACAGAAGGTTGTACTAATTTTAATTTGTGTATGATATATTTATATTAACAGAACAGTACTATAAAGCATGAGGCTAATGTACAAATTATGTTTATGTAAAAGTGACCATAGGTCTTGCCATGTCTTATTTGATATCTGCTTTTTAATCTTCATTGTCTATGGATAAACATTATTGTCCTCCTGTTTTCCGTTTTGCTTGTTTAAAAATTGTATTTAAAATTGCTTCACGTTTTTAATTACATATAACTATTGTGGTCAGCATTGTATATCAAGTCCGTTCTGGTTATTTATATTTATGAGGTATTTGACAGAGACAGCTTTGTTAAGCAATAATAGTTTAAACTACTTATATCTAGTTTGTAAGCTTCGAATATTGTTGGAGCTCGATTTTTGATTATTGATATTTATATAGTTTGGAAAATGAGGATTATAGAAGCAGATGATGTATACATATTATAGAACCAAGTCCGATATTCGAGTGTTAAATATGTGAAATGGAAAGATTATAACCATTAGGAGAGACAGGTGGCGAGTTTGCCTTGAAAGGAACGTATCACTTTTGCAACCTAGTCATTCACTTAGACAAGTTAGACCCAACGCTTCGCCTGGGTCTCGTGTGTGTATTTCAATTATTAGTGCATGCGGAACTTGTTAAGTGTTTATAGCGTCTAAGGATTTAAAAAGAAGAGAGTTTTGAATTCTGAGATCGGTAAAAAATGTACCTGTTTTCAGTGTTTTCTTTTGTTAATTTTTGACTATTTATAATACATGATTGTCTTAGTGCATATGTTTGTTTTATTTAATCCTACGAAATCGACTGCAAACGTGCCGAGTGATATAAGTATTACATCAATATTGGAAGTATTAAATTTTTTTTCAAAAGTTGAAATTAGCATAGTGGTAGGATTTTTTTTAGTCTGTCTGGCTACTACTCTCAACCCACTCTCAAGTTGAAGCCAAGAACCCATCGGTGTGTTCTGGCAGTTGCAATTGAGAATCAGCCACTTCTAAGTTTTATTTACCATCTTAGACCAATTTGTTTTTATTGGGAAGACGTTAATTTGCGGAAATCCATAACTAATTATTATAGTGGAATCTACTTTGCACTTGCTGCTGGAATTGACTGACCACTACTACTTCTAACTGTAAAAAAAAAAACAAATGAATTGATCAACATATATATCACATATAATAATTCTACAACATATAATTAATATAAATATAATAATTATTAATGAATTAATTAAAATATGTTGCAGATTGACGTGTAATACAAATATAATAACATTTAACATCACATGATTTTGATGTCGAAGCTATAATTATAAAAAATAGCAAGAGGTCAATGGATCCAAAAAAATAGGTAATCTAGAATCAGCTACGAAAAAATACATACCGAATAGCCAGTCCTCTTCCAATACGTTCTGTAGTTTTGACAGGATTTAGTTTACTCCCATACCTGCATGTATCCGCACGTTTTGTCTATGGTCACACTAAACGCCGATGTGGAAAGACGAAATGCGTTACGAACTACCTGCTCGGCTGAGTGCCTTAAGCGCTCGCCTTAGTAGTCCGGTGAAGCTGTTAAGACCATGCTGGATCAATAGCGTAGTCATTTCGAAAAAAAAAAAGCAAAAATCAGGCTGCGTGATGATAGACGCAGCACGATGACGGGCCTGACGGTTTTTACACACATCAAAAGAGTTTATAGACTAATGTCGAGTCATCGAAAAGACAGGTGTAGCAACGTATAATCTGCGCCTTTATCGGAATGATTTTTGACGTTAATTTTAGCGCGACAAGTACACTAAGATTCGTTTCGCAGATAAAGGAGTAGCATCAAAGAAACTATTTCCATAAATTTTATATAGATCGACTGCAAATAATTTAATTTCTCTGTGTATATATACCATGAGTAGGTTACAATGCCGAAATTTTTACTTATTTATCATGGGTCATAGAAGACCTTGACATGCGCCAACAGTAATTTAAATTTCAATAAAACTAGATATTTGATAATTTTAGATTAAAAAAATAGATAATATGAAAACTACCAAACTATAAGAAAGAAAATACTAAAACCAATTGATACTTTAAGCTCTATTTCATGGATAGCCGAATGTCTACAGCCGTTTTGAATTTATTATGTACTTCTCACTTTCATTGTAAATTTTACTAATTACAACTATGTACAGACGCGTAAAAAAGCCTTTAACTTTGAATAACACTTAGTTGAGGTGGAATATGAGGCCTACACTATTCTACGTTTGCTGGTTCAATGTTATATCTATTCTGTATAATGCTTGAGCTTGCTCCTCAGTACTTATTGGAAGTACAGCGGATTTTCGTTGTGTCAAAGTTCAAGCTTACTGTTCTACAGTACTCATTTCACTGTTAAGTATTTTTTATAACCCATATAAAATTGTGTGGAGGAGGTTAAAACAAAACCCAAATTATACAAAAATTATAATGTATTTATTATAAAATGTATACATGTAAATGAAAAGTCAGCTTTATTTTCACTTAAGCCGTACGAAGTCTAAAGCTTAAAATTACGCCAAAATATATTTCAATTAACTATTTTAGAATTTCGAAAATGAGTCGATACTGCACTTATACCTAGATAACCAAAACAAGATGCGTATTGAATAGCATTGTGATCATACTAAATTACTTAAAGAACTTGTTCTTTATATTAATAGCAGATTATTGTGATAACGATATCATGAAATCGTAACCAGGCAAATATTTTTCTTAACTTGAAACACTATAATAAATCTCAACAAACCATATAAACAGATTTTTAATTTAAACCCATTAGATTATTCCTCCATCTATAAAGTTTAATTGAATGTGAAATGCGTTTCCATGTTGAGTAACGATTTATTTACAAAATGCAGTATGCATTCTGTTTTTAATTATATTTAAGCGATGTCGTGAATACCGAGGCGGAAGATGTCGTGCTGTACATAGAACGAATCCCCAAGTGGCTTCAGAACAAATGTTTGCATATATGGGTGTGGGGGGTCGTCATCGCACTGAAAAATAAACAGTAATAGATCTTTTAAAATATCTTTATCCCTTTCTTGATAAAAAAAAACTTAAACATCATGATTTTTTAATATTGAAGTTGATATTTCTAAAAAAAATATGCAATACTAGTGACTTCCGATATTAAACATAGGTAATCA